>NQII01000423.1:301000-342171 GCA_002778355.1 Clitarchus hookeri
TGACAAAAGTCATGGGATAGCAATATGCAAATATACTGATGGCAGTAGTATCGCCTACAATATGTATAAATGGGCAGTGCATTGGTTGGGCTTTCATTTGTAGTCAAGTGATTCATGTGAAAAGGTTTCTGACGTGATTATGGCCGCACGACGGGAATTAACAAACTTTGAACGCGGAATGGTTGTTGGAGCTAGACGCGTGGGACATTCCATTTCGGAAATGGTTAGGGAATTCAACATTCCGAGATCCACAGAGTCAAGAGTGTGCCGAGAATACCTCATTCAGGCATAACCTCCCACCATGGACAACGCAGTGGCCGACCGCCTGCACTTAATGGCCAAGAGCAACGACGTGTGCGCAGAATGGCCAGTGTTAACAGACAAACAACACTGCGTGAAATAACCGCAGGAATCAATGTGAGACGTACGATGGACGTGTCTGTTAGGATATTGTGGCGAACTTTGGCTGTACTGGGCTATGCCAGCAGAAGACCGACTCGAATGCCTTTACTAACAGCACGACATCGCCTGCAGCACCTCTCCTGGGCTCGTGACCATATCGGTTGAACCCTAGACGACTGGAAAACCGTGGCTTGAGTCCCGATTTCAGTTGGTAAGTGCTGATGGTAGGGTTAGAGTGTGGCGCAGACCCCACGAATCCATGGACCCAAGTTGTCAACAAGGAAATGTGCAAGCTGGTGGTGGCTCCATAATGGCGTGGGCTGTTTTTACATGGAATGGACTGGGTCCTCTGGTCCAACTGAACTGATCATTGACTGGAAAGAGTTATTTTCAGCTACTTGGAGACCACTTTCAGCCATTCATGGACTTCATGTACCCAAATAACGATGAAAATGTTATGGATGACAATGTGCCATGTCACTGGGCCACAACTGTTCGCGATTGGTTTGAAGAACATTCTGGACAATTCCAGCGAATGATTTGGCCACCAAGATCGTCCGACATGAATCCCATCGAACATTTATGGGACATAATCGAGAAGTCAGTTTGTGCACAAACTCCTGCACCGGCAACACTTTCGCAATTGTGGACGTCTATAGAGGCAGCATGGCTCAATATTTCTGCCGGGGACTTCAACGACTTGTTGAGTCCATGCCACGTCAAGTTGCTGCACTTCGCAAAAGGAGGTCCGACACGATATTAGGAGGTATCCCATGACTTTTGTCGCCTCAGTGTATATGCACAAGCAACATACGAGTATACTCTGTCTCTTATAAGTTGGCCATATTCTGACAGGTCTGCGAAAGTAGCGCCACTGTCTACATCTGACTGCGTATCCTTCTGCCATCAGCTGATCGGCCACATGGCAAGGAGTTGTTTATTTTCATGCTGTCATCAGCCGATTCCCTTGGCAATGTACTGTTCGTGGGATGTTTTAGGCAAACTTCCTACTCAGAAATACGTAGCTGCGATTGTATATTAGTAATAGTAATGTGTATATAAATCATTAATCTGTAAGTTGTTATGTTAAAAGGCAAAAATAAAAATAATTAATTTAAAATTTATTAACTACGAAAAATGTAATGCTAAACAAATTTTAAGATATTTTAGACTGACTTCTGTCTAAAAAAAAATTTAGTAGGTTATAAAAGTAAAAATATAAAATCTTGTAAAAAATCAAGCTAACTCTTTTTAATTTGTCCGATACAGCGAATGTGGGTAACATTTACGAGACGGTAGTTGTAGCTATTATCACACTTTGAACATTATAGCTAATATATTTGAGTTGGAAATATGTGACGTGGAATAACGTTAGAATTTTTTAAAAACTATTCACGCGTGTCCCACTTTGTTCAGAAACAATGAAATATGGCACAAGAGCAATATGGCGTATAATTTACGTAGACGAACGATTACCTGCCAAATATAAATGACAAGTACTCAAAATCGCTGTACACGAAATATATGTTACTTTAAAAATTATGCAGAGCTCGCGAAAAATAAAACTATTTGTATATGTTCGTAAATGTATTATATAAAGCAAACTAACTGTATTCTCTTCTGGCTTGTAATGCTTCGAAAAGAATTCCACATATGGTGCGCACATTTCAACGCGTGTACTGAGCCGCCTTTTTTATCAAGAGGTAGAGGTTTTTTTAAAGTTGACTGTTCTTCTATTACTGGCTCGGAACGACATGAATTTGAAATATATTTCGTCAAATTATAAAAAAAAATAATTCAACAATATTATGCAATATTTTTGTATGCTTTTGGAATTAATATCAAACACGTAAGGAAAGCTGTGTTGGGGGGGAAATAAGACGTGAAAAAGGATTTTGAAATTGTGTTTCGTTTGGATACGGATTGTTTTAATGTACCTTTAATTTTGAACACCTATACATTTCTACTTTAGGACGAAGTTTAGTTTCTAACACTAAAAACCGCTTTTCTATGACCACGTAAAATAAAATGTATTAATTAATATAGGAACTCATTCTTATCCGTGTATTTCCTGCTTGTGTGATGTGCGCCGGCAGTGCACTCAGAATAGCCAACGTTATATTAATTTTCGTTCGTTCATGCATCAGCTGATACAGGTTTTGTAAATGGCAAGTTGTTTGTTTGGAATACGTCAAGTTGCCACTCACTGACTGTCAGAATCTGGCCAACTTATATGAAATTAAGTATACCGTAATTTTACATTAGGAACAGTAGTCATATGACTGCCCCATCTAATGTGAACTACAGTTCTAACGTTAAACAGAGCAGGTTTTTTTTAAAGGAAATGGTATTGTCCACATCAACCTTTCAATACTACTGAAAAATCATCATCGGAGATAAGTTTATTTGAGCTGGATAAGACGTGGAATTAAAAATAGCGTCGAATGTGGTCTCTTTCAGTATATATTATTAGTACTTGAAGAAGATGAATAGAATGTTGAAAAAACCGACAAAACATGTAGGGTATTAGACATATTCGATTTTCACCTTTCGGAATGCGTGAATTTTCGCGCAGACTTCGGAAACGTGAGCTCGACGCCTCTACTACAGTTTTTTTTTTTTTTTTTTTTTTTCCAAATTAAGTCTTCATTAAGCATATAAAAACAGAGATGCTATATTTTTAGAGGCAATCGACGTAATACGTCAGAAATATTGAATAGAAAGTGATTCATGCGTGTTATCAAAAGGCGCGTGCGTCTAGGACTGATAAAGTGCTGTTTAAGGCTATCAGAAAGATGGAGATTACTGCGAATGGACAGTATCTTATCGAACCTGTTGGAGAAGTGACGCCATAGTGCTAGAGCGGCAATAAAGGGCTTCGATCACAAGGGGCGCGTTTTTTGTGCTTCACGAAATAAAAAAACAGCGCCATATTTCTCTGTATAGGAAGATAATGCAGACCGGTGAAAATCAAACGTTATACAAACAGTTTTCTGCAATTGATTCCATAGAACGAATGCGACACAAGGAAACACATGCCATCTTCCGATATTACAGATTTCAGTTTGTTATTTGAGTAGCGTCAGGTAATATTTCGTTGCCATACAATGACTGTATTTGATTGGCTGGCTACGCAGAGTAAGTGTCTGCATGAATTTCTGATCTCGGCACCTGATTGGCTGCTTAGTTCATTTTATATCAGACACTCTTATGCGAATGGCTGGCCAAAGTTTGTTATTAATTTGAATTTATCAATAACTGAATGGGTAAAGGGGAATATCGAAGTTAAAAAGTCTTAAATTTTTTAGGTAAGTGTTTTGTGCCATGGATATAGCTTTCTTTCAAATAGTGCAACGGATTCTTGTCGCCATCTGACATGAGATCAGCGTTGAAGCTTTCATGGTAGCGGAAAATTGGAGAATTACTGGAACTCAACAGTAAACGAACATCTCACTGTTAGGTACTTATAGGAAGGGCAGTTAATAACGTTTATTAACGGTAGGCGGAGAATCCGTCTTGGTCGTTACTTTATTTTTAGTTAATAAAGCGTGGAATGTTTAAAACTCGTGATGACAACATAAAGCATTTCACTCACTGAAAGTTCGAATTTATTTATGTTGCTTTGAACTATGTCGTTTAAGATGTCATATCTTGCAGTAACCAAATAAATTGCGGTGCACTATGATGTATACCATATTTAACCCAATCGAATGTAAGAATTTATTTGGGTCACTTTTGATAACTTTAGTCAACGTAACTTTCAAATAACGTTATTCCGATCATCATCGTCATCTCGATTGTGGTGGTAAACTAAAAGTAGCGGTGCATTATGACGTACAAGATATTTAACGCAAAAGAAACTTGTGGGGAAAAGGGGGGGGGGGTGTTTTGCTGTGAATAAAGTTATTCGGGGAAACTTTACGTTACTAATGAGTTATGTAGTTTAGAGTTTAGACCGATGATGTACTTAGCAACGGCACAGTGTTTCCAAGTTTTTATTCTACATTACCTCTCCGTACCCGTGTAGCTTTACGATACAAGAACAATTCGAATTCCCTTGGCATTATCTGATCGTAGCAAATCTGTGTGGAATCACGGCTCAACTGCTGTGTCGCACCAGTAGCACTGGAACATTTCCAAATGTTGGGGCAATGGGAGGAGGTCATGTTGCGATACGAGTCAAACTGCAGACAGTAATTTCAAAAGGCTGCTGGAAATTGACAGGGGAAGAGAAGAGGGATTCGGGAATATTTGACGAAGCGTTCACCTGCTCTCTCCATTTAATAAAGTCTAAGCTTTTTGGAAAATATTTAAGTAAATATTTTACGGAAGTATATTTTCGCCACAGTCGGTGGATGTTGTTCAACAAAATATTTTTTGAGTCTGTGGCTTTGGTACTTAGTTTGGCGGAATAAAGAATAATTATACGTTGTTAACTATTCTGAACTAACCTAGAACTCTGAATTTCGTTTAACTATTATGCGAAATAATTTTCCATTATTTCCAAATTTACAACAGTCCGTAACAGAATGAACCATGCAGCTCTGATGCAAACCATCAAAAATATCCCACAACACGTACGTTCACATCCTTATTCTCCAAGGCGTTCTAGATTTTCGGGCGTGGTACAAATTTGAGGCTTATATGAAATATTCCTTGAAATTTTGCAAGTTGATAAATAACCAGGGATTTTGTTAAGCCATAACAAAGATTTGCGAGAGCACAAAACATTTGAGGTCTTAAATTATCATATTGGTGTTGAAACGTAAGTTTTTTGTCTACCTTAACTTAAATTAAACCGATGAAATAGCGTTTCAGCACTGACCAGTGTTCGGTGGCAACAACCAAAAATTCTGATTTCAAGAACAGTCAGAATAAAAAAAACTTTATTTCTCCTCAAAATAAGAAGTAACCTGATATAAATTAAAACCTGACAATTTAAATATCGATTAATTGACACGGGAAAATATGTAGCAGGCGTGTTATAAAATGTGTAGAACGAGAATGTATGCATTACATCTTTTAAGAAGTACGTGCTGTGGAATATTTTTGATGCAAAAAAAAAAAAGTAATGGTTATTACCGACTTGGCCGAGCACAAACAAAGAAGAGCAGCATGCTATCTATATGGGTCACAAAGTATCGATAAACTGATGCGATCAAGATCGCAATATTAATCGCGACCCTGTCGACTGGCGATGTCTTGACCTTAGCTGCAGGAGCACATCTCCTCCTCGTCTGGCTGGGGACTAGTATGCTGGCCACTCCCGAAATGGTTCATCGCCCTCCGCGCACGATCATCATATTCATACAGCGATGTGTTTGTCTCAGGTGTCCACGCAAGGTGATAGGGCGCATCGGACTGGAGAGGGCGATCTGGCTTCCGATCATCGCGACCCGTAGCGTCTTTCACGCAATCTAGCATCGCGGTTAGAGTCCATAGAAGTTTCTTCACACTTTTTGAATCTAACCTTTCAAAAATTACTCCATGTATGGCGTGTTTGGTTATTTCTTAAATATACCACGTGTTACAAGCGTTTTATGCTTCTGTTAACATAAAAATACATAATTTCTAGATAAATAATTTATATAATTATTAATTATAATAAATTGCATTATATATTACATATAATAATAAATATTAATTAATTATTGAATTTATGCTTATATTTTATCCTTAAATTATATTTCATTGATACATAATATAAATACAATAAATAAAATACAGTGAGAAAATAGGTGTGTTGGTAATGTCTAGTAAGAAATAGTTCTTATGCAAAATATTATTACTCTTGAGTGCGCGCGAATGCGGTGCGTTGTAACTTTGATGTAGTTTTCTAGACTCGGTTAAGCTTTGTTTGCAGGAGGCGGAGGAATATTCTGGAAGTAGAACTTTAGCAGGTATTCAGAAAAGTTGGAAGTAACCGTGAAAGGACCATAGGCTGGAATTACGATGACTTCACGTTATACGTAACACATGTACGTAAAACGTGACCTTTTCTGGTGATTTATTGTGATACTTCACGTTAACTTCGTGTGTTGAATAAAACCGCCGGAAAGAAATTTGTTGTTGCTTTTCAGAGTTATACACATGTATTCGTGTTTTAATTTTGATGTGGCAAGAACATGTAGATGGCCATAACCTCCAGAACGAAATGTACCTGGGAGATGTAGACATGTTTTTACTGTGTATGCGAATAAATCTTACATTATAAACATTGTTCTGCTCAAAAAAATTAAATTGTATTTCATGAAGTGCTAAACATTGCAGACTTATTTATTAATATTCTGCATTTAAAGCAAGCATTTTTATTCTTCTGAGAAACATAATTTGATGCACCGTGACATTTACGATATCTCTAAATATTTACGAATTAAAAAAATAGTCATTTCCTGATTTCTATTATTATTTACTCCTAATTTCAAGGAGAAAATTATATATGCAGTAGATTAAAAACGAGAGTGAGCGAAGAAATCTGGGCAGCTTTTAACATCGGGATCTTGAGAGCCGATGAGGGTGAAGCGAAGAGAATATGGAGTGAACGAAAGGGTGGGAGAAAGGAGAGATCCCAGAGAAAACCCGTCCACTAGCGGCATCGGCCGGTATGATTCCCACTTGCGAAAATCCGGGAGCAATTCCGCTGGGAATGAAACCCGGTTTGCCTAAGTAGATGACATCGCGAAAATAAAAACCAAGATATGAAAAGCAATGATAATGCAACGTCGTCCCTTTTGCGATTGGCCTGTAAGATAGCGTGGTAACAGATACGTATCACGCAAAAGCTTGAAATCGACAAGCTTTTCTTTACGTGAAACTGCCGTAATAGGTCTCATTGAAACATACAAATGAAGATGTAGCCGACTTACGTGAACCTGTTACTCGTAACGTGTTACGCGATACGTGAAGTCATCGTAGTCCCGGTCATAATTGAACTCTTTTTAAATTCCTGTTTAATTTATTCTGTATGTCCGCAGTTTATCAATCATATGTCAAAATTCTTAAATTATTTACGGCTTATACTGCTCGCTCTTGGAATGATCTGCCCAACAATATAAGACTTTGTTTAAACGTAAACAATTTAAAACTTAATTTAAAAATTCATTTGGCGCAAACAAAAAATCTCAAGGCATAGAATATGGCGCAATGGCTGTTTATCTGTTAGAAGAGTTTTATTGTCCAACATGTCTCGTCGCCTCGTAACCACGCGTCAAGAAACGATGTGAAAGCGCTATCATAGTACATTTCAAATATCTTCAAACTTTTTGAATCAACATTGAAGAATAACCCCACATATGACATGTCTGGTTGCTTCAAAATATTTCATGGTACCACAAGCGTTTTATACTTCTGTTAACATAGAATTATTTATTTTTTGGTTAAATTGAACTTTTAGTAATAATTTACATATATAGTATTGTATTTTATTAACATTTAATGCGAATAAAAAAAAGAGAAATAATAATTGGGTTTGGTAATGCCTGTAAGAAATAGTTCTCATATAAAATACTATTAAACTGAGTACGCACAAATTCGGTGCGTTGTCCTTTTGGTGTAAATTTCTAGACTAACTTAAGCATTGTTTGCATGAGGTGGAGGAATGTCCTATAAGTATAACTTCAGTAGGGCTTCAGAAAAGTTGGAAGTAACCGTGAATGTACTGCAGATAACGCAGGCGAGTATGTGAAAAATAGCCCAGCGGCAAAAGGTGTTGCTGTTATTATCATTTGCGAATATTTTAGAATGATGTACTGCTTAGCCTGTTAAAACACTGTAAGCTGCAAATTAGAAGACAACATGTGACTTACGACACAAATATTATTATTGAGATGGTGCGCGTTCTTGGAAATCGAGATTTGCAAATTATTTTATCTTAAAGTGTTAGAGGCTATAGACTGTTCACGGTAAACTGAGCATTTCTGAAAGCCCTGCTGAAGATCAACTTGTATGCGCATTGTGTATTCTTCCCCTACATGTAAAATTAACATTGCCATGGGCCTGATCACAATTAATGTGCGTCGGCACAGTGAAACTATGGAATTATTAGAAGAGTAAATATGTTACAAATCTGCCAATTCTTACACCTACTTGCATAAAAAAGAAGGAAAAATAAATAATTTCTGTATTCATATATATTTATATAACATTTTAAATTCAACCTTAAGATGTGTAACTACTTTCCCTTTGTCGTTACCAACTCCACTGGACGCATGCTTGTCAATGTACCCGTTTAACTATATGCAGGCAGGAACAGACACATTCTTCAAACGCTGATTTCAAAAGTGCTCAATTAACAGTGAGCAGTCTATATTTACAGTGAAAGAACAGGTTTCTCAGCACTTATTTTGTTATGGCTTTATTTGTGGCGAAATTAAAGATTTAGTCTTAAACGTACAACGAGGAGGACCCACGGTTGGTTCAGTTGGTTTGTCACTGGGCCTCCCACATATGAGGTCCCCGGCTCGATCCCAGGCCTTGGTGGGCGGGAAATTTTCGGACGGGAGGTTGTCATATGTGGAGTGTAGTGGACACTGCCGAAGTGTGGTGGGTTTTCTCGCGGCTCTCCCGTTTCATCCCACGCCCTCATTCCGCCGCGTCTCCACTTTCCCTCTCGTCACATCTCGTCTATTCCTCGAGATGGTTGGAGCGACACGTCTGTACCTCGGGTAGGGCAGCCCTACGGCTGCCTGAGGCGGGAACCACGTGTGGATTTTCATTTTGAAAGCACATGGCATACACGACGGTGGTATAAAAATAATACACCCTGTTTACTTTTTGAAGTTATACTTCTTTTAGCGCGTTGAGGGTAAAAGTTTAGTGTGCAACGGAAGTTGCACGCGCACAGTGTAACGAAATTCGACAGTGAACGTGGTAGAGGTATGACCCAACGCGCATGCGCGTATATAGTTGCGCACGCACCACAGTGTACGTGGTAGGGCCATGACCCAACGCGCATGCGCGTAACGTCTTGCTATATACAAACGCAAGGTACACAACATAGCACGTGGTTATATTTAAAACCGACAGAAAATCAGTTCATGTAATAAGCAAATTGTAAAACATTTCATTTATATTAGTAATTCATTGTGAATACATATACATATATATATATATATCTTATTTATTAATTTTACTTACATTGTGCCGTAAAAAATTGTTAGTGACAAAAATTGTATAATAAAATTTTGAAAGTGTTTTCAAGTATTTAAGGTTAATTTTTGTAAGTATTTAATTATGTTCTTTATATTCAAACCTTTATTAATTGTATTTAATGTCTTTCTTCGGTCATTTTATCGTTTTCCTACTTACATAAATTATTTGCATACGTAATAATATTGTATTTTAGTCACGCCAATGAAGTATAACTTCTAATGCCCGTACATAAGTGCACGCAGCCATTTTTTAAATTCTGTGTCGCTAGGTTGTGTTGCTATTCACCCTTCCTGTCCTCGCTATACAATAATTCAGGGTAACTTTACACGAGCTTTGGAAACTTTGAACCACCTGCCTAATTTGATTTCAAATGAAGGCCCGAATGTTCTGTGCACGTTACTATTTCGTTTACAAATAAAGCTGTAAACTAGGAACATCAAGGTGAGGGGTTTTGAACCTTCATCTTAAGTTAAAATGTGTGGTTCAAAGTAATTCTGAATTAGTACAAAGTTGCCCCAAATGAACGTAACAGTTTCTCTAGGTGGATTTCAGAGCTAAGCGGTAGTTGTATTACACTGAAGAGCCAAAAAACTTGTTCACCTGCCTAATATAGTGNCCGCAAGACGACGTGGCATGGACTCGACTAATGCCTGAAGGTATGCAGGAGGCAATTCACACCATGAATCCTGCAAGAGAAGTCCACAAATCCAATCTGCGCCAATTTGAGAAAGGGTTGCACGTCTGTCACGTTTAATGATTCTCGTCAGTCGTCGTTTGTCCCGTTCTTTCACGATCTTTTTCTGGCCGCAGCGATGTCGAAGATGTGATGTTTTACTGGATTCCAGTTATTCACGGTACACTCGTGAAATGGTCGTACGCGAACATCCAAATGTTATCGCTACCTCGGAGATTCTATGTCAGATCTCTCGTGCGCCGACTATAGCACCACGTTCAAACTCACTTAAATCTTGATAACCGGCCATTGTAGCAGCAGTAACCGATCTAGCTGCCGACCGCATCGCGTTACTGGTTGGTTCCATACCTCTCTTATTTGCATACGCAAATAACAGAGGCAATGAAATACACTTCAGTGTATCAAGGATAGGCAATGATATACACTTCAGTGTATACCTAGGCACATACCTAGGCAATGAAGTGCATATCACTGAAGTGTATATCATTGCCTAGGTATGTGCGCTCGAAGATAACAACTTGGCTTACATGTACGCTGACCAACAACACACACGGAAAAGTTACGCATTTATATCGAGCGCGTGTTTAAACCGTGTAATTTCACGTCAGGTTTACATTCCGGGATGTGTGCAAGAGCCGAACGTATAAAGAGATAGTGTGTGTAGTGTCGTAAGTCCCACCCTATGCCCCGTGACTGGGTGAAGGTTTCTGATAAGTTCTTGGCGAGATAAGCAGCACACGGCTAATTCTAGCTAACGCCTGTAACTGGCGAAGTGTTATCATAATTTACTCTCTCTTCCTTATGACGTGGATTTCTGTCATCACGTGCGTGGACCTGTCAAAAATACACAGCTGCGGCAGGTGGCACCAAACGGCTATGGAAGAAAATGACAGTGTGCAGTATATCTGACCACTGAATAATACCGAGTAAAATTCTTGGATCTGGATGTGTCAGAATTCCAACATAGTTGGTGTTGTCAATTTTATCCGTTATCTACTCTGCTGATACCTGCTGTGAGTAGAATGGCCATTTTGTAGGTAATCCAGCATGCTTAAAACAATGCAAAGTTGCTGTCATCTCTGCAGCAAAACGTATCAACTGTGTTTTTGCTTTCAAAAACGTATTCACATCCAGAGGCAAAATTACTACAGCCGTAGTTAGAAAACATTTCCTTTGTGTAGTGTTTTGGAATGTGATCGATGAGAAATGTTCTAGCATCATTTCCACGTTGTACAGAAAACAATTATTGTACATAATTTAGATTTCAAGATGATGCTGGTCCAGGTTTAAACATTTACAACGTCAATTGTTTTAACGTTTGCACATATTTACTTAGCTCTACCAGCTTCGTCTTGAATCGAACGTATTATCGAATCGGGATTACATCTTGCTTTAAATGGTAAATGCTAATGTATTTAAAATAGGTCCATAATTTTAAGAAAGATCTCCTAAAAATGCAGAAATACATTATAAAATGTATGCAAACACACAGTCTGCGCCATGCAGGGCATAAGAATTTTCTATAAGCATGTAATGTACGAGTAGTAATCGATTGGTCTTTCTTGTGCTTTTTTATAAAACAATGCCTATCATAACCTTAGTAGGGTAACTATTATTTAAAAAAATAACTCGTATTTGCTAAGAATTCGAACCTTATATTTTTTACAAGTTTAAATTAATCGGATATTGAACACGTAAGTGTAAATGCAATTTTTTTTACAGACGTTACGTAAGCTCGTATCCCAAAGCAAAATTATAAAGCCCGGCTGTGTTTTTAAGTTTATCACAAGAGAAAGTTCTATGAATTTACACACTCTCCCAGAGACGCGTGGTAAAGGCGGCCTCGTGTCACAAAGTCAGTAATGTTCAGCGCAATCACTACTCAATGTAAACAGTCTCGGGTGTTGCAAATGACAGTTCATGGATTCATTAATGGCACCATCTCTATGCACATCCCATGGCATTGATACACATTTATTTAATCAGGCTCTTTTCTTGTAGGGAATAAACAGGGCGAAGGAAGCAACTGCGTCGCAGTCATATGGGAGGAGTGAGAAGGGATATATTATGTACAGAAGATATCTTCACCATATCAGACTTTCCTGTACAATAAGAGCCATAAACATTTAATTCGCTGTACATTACGATATTTAACAACACGAAATATTCAAGAATAGCTATTCGGTGCAGGCGATCAGCACAAATCAGTGTATACTGAAGGGGAAAAAAACTTGCATTAGAACTATAAGAAGTAATATTTTGCTGTAGGCAAATAATACCATTATAAAATAAGTCTTCAGTTCTATGTTGAAAAGTATGGCATAAGCCTGTCTTGATTATGACGTGAACACATGCGTTTATCAAATAAATTCCATTATTCAGCTCACGACTGAAATGGGAACTGAGCCAACAATGCAAAATCAGATATAAGGTTGCACAAACAAATGGCTTCCGTTGCTATAGCCGGAATGTGTTTTAATCAACGTAAACACTAATTAAAATGTGTTCTTTAAAAATTATGAATACTATTTATAAATTATGTTTAATACTTCAAAGCCTTTTAATATAGCCTTGATCACGACAAATTTTTAGTAATAACAGAGATTGAATAAACTGGTAACAAGTTCAATATTATTTTTTACTTGGTTTCTTATTAATCAGCCTATTTTCTAACATAATTTCTACAAGGAATATACATTCACCCATGTTGTATCATTATTTGCGTCAATCTCGTAACCATTGCTATAAAACAACAGAACTGCCTACTTATATTCTTGCCATATGTCATAGTACAAGAAAGACTAAATTAATTGAATAAGGGTGTCCCACATTAGTTAAATCAAATAACCCTTTTGATATTAAGAAGTGTCTCCTCCCTTTCTACTTAGTTTACGCTAGAAATCTCTGTTATATTGCGCACTTTACAGCAAATTTAACAACCTATTATCTCGCTAAAATATGAAGACACTAAAATATACATAAGTCGGAATTCCCTTAATGTCTATAATTGTAATCAAAAGTCACGCCGGTTTGGTGCACCAGTTTGATCGTAAAATCTCTATCAAGAGTTAACACAATAGACAGTTGCAAAGAAACGCAATTATAGACCTATGCACAGTTTATGTTTTCTTCCTTATCGCAACCATTGATTGCTCTAGTCATATTTATGGTATTCTAGAATGTAAATATTTAGATTGGGTAAGCGTACACTTCGAATAATTTAACCGATCCTTCATTAAATGAGCATCAGTTTTTGCTCTTAGGTGCTAACATAAAATTATACGTTAGTTATACAATTTTCTCATTTTACATAAAAAGTGCTGGTAAAATAATTCTCCAGAATTCTTAGCAAAATTACGGACAAATTGCTTCCCAAATACAAAGAATTATTTAAAAATTATGTCGCAAACATTTTACTCGAAGTATGTCAGTTTTAAGTAAAAATTACACATATGTGTTTTTCTTAAACATATCAGTTTCTGCCGGTTTTTATATTTTGTTCCCTCACTAATAAAAATTTGATCTTGTTGTTAAGTGGCATTATTTATATGGAAATGTATATAATTTAATTATATATTAAAATGCTTTGAGGGAAAGTGTTCTAATTTTGATTCGTAAGAGCCAGGTACACTTGAAGTAGCGCAGTCTCCAAATGGAGATGATACAAAGCCACAAAAGACTATGGGATTTTGAACAGAGCGATGCCTCTTTGATTTCATAAGAGATCGAAATCTTTCTTAGAAAACTGTGTAACGGTAATTAAATAATTTGTTTTCCGAACGTATAGTATTCATCATTAGATTTTTTGCGCCCTTGCACTACTCTTCTCTAACCCGTTTTGGATGAGCATGTTAAATAGCAAAGACATTCTTGAAAAAAAAAAAAAAGAATAAAAATGATTAAAACAAAAAATACACTGCAAAAATCCCGGCTTAGCAGCAATGTTAATGACGTAGAACTACGTCGTTTGTCAAATCAATACGCTACGTCTCATTATATATCAGGGCACAGTATGTGTCCAAAAAATGACGTAGTTCTACATCAAACAGATTTGACAAGCTTTTTAGGAAAATTTCCTTCAATAAGTATGTATTTTGTTCTGTTAGCACACACGAAAGAAAAATGGGGAAAAGTGAAAGAAGTGTTTCAATTAAAGCAGGGTTTTAGAAATGGTTGTGAAGATATCGATAAGCACTGTGTAATAAGTCTCCCAGCTAACATTGGGTTTGATTAACGTTTTCTATTAATAGAAGTTGGCAACAATGGTACTATCAGTTGTCAGCATTGAACTTGGCCACGGAAAATAATCGGCTCAGTCGGCCTGACAATTCTGTTGTAATCAGCGATGATGTAGTTACTTTTGGAACCTACCTGCTACAACCCTACAGCGAATTTAATCTTTACTTAGAACAAACAATGGTGATTGTTCCGTATTGCGTACCCTTATGGTAAACCCATAGTAAAACCGCGAGTGCAGTATCGAGTATCCATTCCAATTATTTCCTTTACAAGTCAGTGTACTATTGTGTATCCGGCAGAATTCAGTTTAACGTGTTCAAGTCAATTGTTCCGTTTAGCGTATCCAAGTGTAGTTTTACTTAAAAAACTAAAAGTTTCCAATTGGAAAACGTAGGTGCGGGGTGTAAAATCACCATGTTGAACGCTTGCAAATTGATTTATTTCTCACCGGACGCAAACACATTCCTCGTCAAGCATGATATCCTTAAACCGTCAATATACTGTAGACGATGTAGAAAAGGCGAAGCCAAGCTCGTGGACAATCGAGGTTTATTTTACTGGTGTCAACAGCACACGGAGAATGGCACGAAATGTAATTTCAAAGTGTCGGCGAGACAGGGCAGTTTCGTGGGAGACTCAAATTTGTCGTCGAGCAAGATCATCGAGTTGTGTTTATTGTAGTGCCTGATCAAGTATCCCTTACAGAAGACTATAGTAAACGAACTTCAGTGCTCAGGTAAGACAGTCGTCGCCTGGTCGAATTTCTGTCGCCAAGTGAGCATAGACTGGGCGTTAACTTACAGGAAACGAATCGGCGGGTCTGGCAAAATAGTTGAGATAGATGAATCAAAGTTGGGTAAGCACAAAAACTGCAAGGGACGAAAAGTTCACAGCCAGTGGGTTTTCGGCGGTGTAGAGAGAGGTGACCCTACTAATTTCTTCCTGGTGCCAGTGGAAAAGAGGAACGCCGCGACCTTAGTCAAATGTATTCGTGAATGGATTGTGCTGGGCACAACGATAATTTCAGACTGTTGACGAGGTTACAGTAACTTGGACATGCATGGCTATCGTCACATGCAAGTAAATCACCGGAAGGAATTTATGTGTAGTGAAAAGAGTGGAATAGTTAACACCCGAAACAAACTAAAGTTGAGGCCCGGTGAGGCTTTAAGAGTACACATGCAAAACATCGAACGGAGTTGGTGTTTGGTGAGGTATAGCATTCCGTGTTTTGGTAGACGGGAAAAGTCGTGGGTCTGCTACTTGGCAGAATACATTTGGAAAAAGAACCACCCATATGGGCAAAGACTGCACTCTTTTCTGATCCATACAGTCGCCATGCATGAGGGGACTCGCCACGAAGGAGACAACAGCGGTGAAGGCAGTTCTCTTTTAGAAAGGTAAATTGTGTGCATTTGTACAAAAAAAATGGATAAACGAAAAGTATATATATTTTATTCATTTTCAGATACAGGCAAGGGTGAGTGAAAAAAAAAGTATGCGCTAGTAGCTATTTGCATCAGTTTAAAGTGTAAAGGATTAGTACTATTTAAAAATTAAAGTACTTATGGCCAGCTGTTTGTGGTGTCTGTTTAAAATTAAAAGACTTGTCATTTGTGTTAGTTTAAAGTGCGAATGACTGTTTATTTGCGTCAGTTTAAAGTTGGGTGACTTTTTTGAGCAATAATTTGGTAGCAGAAGGGAGGTCCGATTTGGTACCCCCTTGCCGATATATATTCAACTTTTTGTACTTGACTAGGAATCTCACAACTGGTTTAGTTTAAAATTACAATGACTCATTTAAAATTAAAGTGCTAATTACTTGTTGGGTGTGGTTGTTTAAAATGAAAATAATTAGTTGGTTTGCATAAGTTTAAATGAGTAGTTATTTTAATCTGTAAGACTAGGATGGTTGGGCACATTAATTATATACTCACGATAGGACGGCCGAATGCAAACTTGTGAACTTGCGATTGTATTACCGAGCCAATTTTCACAAAGCGTTGCACAACTTTCATCAGAATGAATAAAGCGAAAGAGCCTTACACAACACTCGTGACTGCAGAGGCCTGGTACATTAATTTTAAGCTCGTGATTGACGTTAAATGCATTTTACTAAGCCTGTGAAGGGCTTGGAGTTTCCATAAATTACACAACACTATTTCCTGTTGTCATAGGCATACTTAAATCGCGAGTGCAGAGTTGTGAAATGCTTGCAGAGGCCTTGAAATTTCAAAAAATTGTGCAACACTCGTAAATAAAAATTATCGTCACCAGCCTACTTAAATCTCAAGTGCAGAGTTTAAATTTATTACACAACACTTGTGAATTGTCATCACCAACCTCGAGTGCAGAGGCATGACATGCATACTAATAAGCCAATGTGGAGGCCTTGGAGTTTCAAAAAAATTGTGCTAGTGCCTTGATTTTTTTTTTTTGCGCACATTATTAGTTACGCAGCTCATTTTAGTGGCTGGCTATTTGTTTTGGGTTTAAAGTGTAAATGAGTCGTTGTTGGATACACAATAGGAAATTTTTATCAACAAGTCACTTCCGCACTGGGATACGCCCGGGGAAACAAATGGGAAAGTGACAAATTATTCCGTTTTCAGTTTGGGTACGCCACAGGAAAAAATTAGGTGTTTGTAAAAAAATTTTCAGGAGGGAAATTGGATACATGAATCGGAACAAATGAGGCGTGGTGCCAATTTCCACCTGTCGGTTTGGATATGCAAACCCACCACTTTTCAATTAACGTCGTTTTTCACGTGGATACGTATAAAGAAATTTTTGGTAAAAACCAGGTAATTGAATGCCGTTTGGATATGCAGGGAGAAATTTTGCATTTGTTTTGGCCTTTTCCGGGTTATAGTTGGATACAAAATATACGACTTTTTAGGTGGGTTTTGTTGTATTATTGGATACGTAATGTAGTGTTTTTTAGGTGATTTAGGTACGCAATATGGAATAATCACCCAAAAAATATACAAATAATGCTTGTCAAGAGCTAATAGAGTAGCTGAGAACGATTTTGGTATTCTGGCTTCACGATTTCGAGTTTTCAGTAGAGCAGTTGTATTGATGGAAAGCGCCACTGAACTTGCGATAACACATGCCTGCTATCATCATAACTGCATGGCTTAGAATATATAACATCATTCTACGTTTAAATTCCAAGAGGATATGTTTATTAAGAAGATCCAAAACACTGAGGAGCTCAACAAAGGAAATTTGCGAACAGATATAACCCCTAGCTAAGGTTCTGTAAGAATATTTCATCTAACAACTACATTATATCTGCAGAGAGCAAACGAGATCTGTGGAGCAGGTTTTATTTCATGGCAATTTAGGGTAATCGGGACTGCATAAATGAATAGTTTCTGTGCTGAAGTAAATTGTTTATGTATGATGTAATGATGTAACCCTTACTATAATTAAAACATTTAAAAGGAAGTTTTAAGTTTTCATAGTTAGATATACTCCTAAGGGGCCATTTAAGCCTTATAAGAGAAGGGGGGGGGGTATAAAATTACTAAAATATGCTTACATAATACTTGAGTGGCCTTGAAAGCAACTGGACTTTGAATGATTTTCTTTTCTACCATTAATACAGTGGTAATTAACCTACAGCTTAAGAATTATAAACAAGATTACGCAATGTACCAAATTTTATGGTATTATTCTAGGAGAAACGGCATTCGTTGGGAAAGCATCTGCTCTGTTAAACCACATATGTTTAGAGCGCTAAACATCCTCGACACGAGTACCACTTATTTTATATTTTAATATCTTCAGTAGTTAATGTCTATGCATTTACTCCAGTGCCTTCACTTTATTTCGTGAAGTGTCAATATTTTAAAGGAAAAAGTTCTCCTTCAGCAGTTCTTTGAGTATTTTAATAACTCCACTGTCTCTTTTATAGACTTTTAGCTGTTAATTTAACATTTTTGAAAACCCTACTTAAGATAAACTTTTCTCTTAATTCTCTATCCTTCCGCCATATGTAAATTTTACATTGCCATTGACCTAATGACTTTATTAATAACGCCAGTCAAGTGAAAACGTTAAACTGTTTCAAACCTAAATGTGTTACTAATATGACAATTTGTCCTCATAATGTGCATTAAGTAAAAAGAAACGCAAACATTATAATCCTATACAATGTTGAAACTTAGAACTATTTTTAATTATTTACTGCCAATTTAACTGGGAGCATGCATGCCAGTGTGTACGATAGCATACATGCAGTTAACGGGCAGTGATTATTATTTTCAAATATTGATTTCAGAAATGCTTACATTACCGTGAATAATCTAAACTTATATTACTATATTTTTGATGTCTTATGTTTTAAACGTACTTGTACTGCTCATGTGATTCAAAAAATTTCATAACATTTTCGGTGTCTACTAGCATGGCACGTCTCTTTTTTGTTGGTCAGTAACTTACTGTAATTTATGTTTACAAGCAATAAAAATTAGCCTCTAGATGATCACTTGACCAGCAAGGGAACTGTAAAGTAATTGGCAGTTGAACATACCGTGCCTATATCTCGACAAGCGGAGAACAACTAGGAGACTAAGCCCGTGAAAACACACCTAACGAGAACCGCCTGATAACACATCAAACCGTCTTGAGACAACGTATAGAAAGGGAGCGAATCTCCAAGCAGTCCTTGTGCAACTGATAGACCGGTCGCCTCCCATCAAGGCGAACCAGGTTCGATTACCGGCGGGGTAACTCCCGGATTTTCGTAAGTGGGATTAGCGCCGGACGTTGTCGCTGGTCGACGGGTTTTTCTCGGGGATCGCTCGTTTCCCCCGCCCTTGCATTCCGGCGCTGCTCCATAACTTACCTCTCTTCAACCTCATCGGCTTTCAAGACCCCAAACTTCTCCACTCCACACCCTGCACAGCACATGGCTGACACATGCGAACCAGTGCGCACACACATGGAAGGGCATATATTAGGAAGGAGACAAATAAGGTAGCCGATGTGATATTATAGTCTATTCACGGTTACTTCCAACTTTTCTAAAACCCTGCTAAAGTTCTACTTCCGGGATATTCCTCCACCCCATGCAAACAAACCTTAACAAAGTCCAGAAAATTACACCAAAAGGACAACGCACCATATTCGTGCGCACTCAGTATAATAACGTTTTGCACAAAAACTATTTCTTACTAGACATTACCAACACAACTATTTTATCTCTGTTTTTATTAATATTAATTATAAATTAAATATTATAATTTATAGATATAATGTAAGTAACAGTTGAATTTAACCAACAATAAGATACTTTTAATGTTAACAGAAGTATAAAACTCTTTTGAAACTTGGCATATTTATGAGGTAACCAAACACGACATACATGAGGTGATTTTTCAAAGGTTAGATTGAAAAAAAATGCTATGAAACAGCGAATAGACTGTAGAGCAGTTGCAGCAGTTCAGTGAGAGCGCTAGCTACCGTGCAGGTCTGTCCCTCGGGTAGGGAAGCCTGTCCCGATTAGCGCCAGCCGAGGGGACTACGTGAGGCGAGAACCACATGTGGATTTTCATCAAACATGGTGTCAAGTCGGATTGTGAGACTGTATGTAGAGGAAAATCCTTTATTACCAAGGCAGGCTTCCAATTTAATTCATGTATTTGTGATTCAGTGGAATACGTATTCAGTGGGTGAGCGAGCGAGGTCTTGAGAGCCGATGAAGGTGAGTGAGGTGTGTATGGAGCAGCTCCGGAATGAAGGGACGGGAAAAACGGAAGATTCTCGAGGAAACCCGCTGACCAGCGGCATAATCCGGCACGATTCCTACATGAGAAAATCTGAGAGCGACCCCGCCGGGAATCGAACCCTGTTCACCTAGGTGGTATGTGAATAAACTAACCCCTACACCGCCGCGGCCCCCTAAGACGTACTCAGTAACGTATTTTGTAATATTTGTGCGATAGATGCTATCAGCATTTTCTTTCCTACTTAATAAGAATGTAATTACTAACTTCAAAAGATACGCTTTCGCATCCTTTATACGCAAGGATAGAATTTGTAGAACGGCCAATATTTATAAACATTTAAAATGGCAAAGCCTATATTGTCCAAGAACCTCTGGAGTCCAATTGGGATGAGCATAAAATTGTTACCTTGAAAGATGAATCGTGGTGGCAGAATAAAATGAATCCAGATGTACAAAGCAAAATATGTGCTTGATAATGCATTGAGCCAGGTGGCGCATTGGTAAACCTTTGGACTCGCAATCGGGAGGACATGTGTTCGATTCTCCGTCCCGCAACTTCGATTTCAGTTTTCCATTGTTTCACGAAATCGCCCCAGGCGAAGGCTGGGATGGTTCCTTGCTATGGGCCATGGTCGATTCCTCACCCGCTCCTGTGCTGTGAACAACTTGTTCCGTCTTTAATGAAGTCGCTGTCGACCAGACGTAGTCCTACCTACTTGCCTTGATAGTTTATATGGTGTTTTCTCCCTCCAACTAATTAATACCAACTCTGCAGTCAAACTGCATAGTTTTAAAACATATTTATAATTTTCTTTCCATTAAAAAAATTATAAGATTATTTTGCACCATCACCGTGAGAAATTCATTCATAATCATAGTTTTCCAAAAATTAAGGAGGAAATATGCAAAGATAAGTTGACTTCCCTGTAACATACTTACCTGAAAAAGATTTTTTTCTCCACTTGGGATTTGGTTGCTAATGATTGATGTTCCCTGGGACAGTGGGCGCACTACAAAGAGACATCGGAGTGACAGTCGTGGTATTCTGTTTAGACAGTGTGTATTTTCATCCCATACTTTCTTTTGGAGCGTCAGCAACAGAGTGTCTCGGTAATCTCAGTGGTGCAAAACTTTTTTTAAAATGTGTATTTTACGTGATCTGGATTAGCCTTGTGAGGTGTAGCTATGTCATTGATAACATCACAACATTTTTTGTGACAAGTTTTAATTTTCTGAGACAGGTGTTTAGGTTGACTAATTTCTCCAGTTAAATTATAGACATAATCTTAGGATTCCCGGGTAGTAGTTATAAATTTAGACTCTAAGCTCTATGAAATATACTCCTCACTTGAGCTGCTAAGGTAGTCATAATTTTTGTTTTGGTTATGACGGAAGTATTATGATTATTTAACAAAGATATCTAGAGATCACCGAAAAAAAAATTCTGGTAAACTTGGTCAACTGTAATGGAAGTTTCTAGCATATACACTGTATGGAAATAACTCCACATATCAGACTGGAAATATATGAATGTTGTGTGTCGCCGCTATAAAAAACTGGGAACTTCCCTATGCGTTTGAGTCTTTCTTGAACAAATGTATGAAAGTTACCTTGGATTTATGGGAAAATAATTTACCACTCTTGATTACTGACTATAGTATATGTATGACGTGTGTTCAGTTGTTTTCTAAATATGTCATTTATCACAAGCGTTTTATACTTGTATTTAAATAAAAGTACATTATTTTTGGTCAAAATAAACTTTTACTGATAATCTTTCTATAAATCATAATATTTAATTTATAGTTAATGTGAATAAAAATGGCAAGTAAACAGATGTGTTGGTAATGCCAAGTAAGAAGTGGTTATTATGCAAAATGTTATTACACTTAGTGCGCACGAATACTATGCATTGTCCCTTTGGTGTAATTTATACACTTAGTTAAGTTTTGTCTGCGTGAGGCGGAGGAATATCGTGAAAGAATAAATTTAGCAGAGCTTCAGAAAAGTATGAAGTACGTGAATGGACTATACACGTTACACGTGTACAATATCGTAAATGTTCTAACAATTTCTTTCAGTGATCTTAACCGTAAATATACGCGCCTCATTACGTAGGGGAGTCACACTTAGCAGTTTCTTAAAATTAATTTTAGTTCTTCAACTCTATGTTCTTGTAATATACTAATGTACTAAATGAGAATACGCTGAGAGTAAAGGTGAAAAATATAAGCGATTTACGGTAGTTGCGTTTATGTAAGCTACCAGTTTGTTTCCGTTTCTATACAGGTTTGTAAAATTAGTCGAACTAAACCCACGGCTTACAGTACGTTTAAATTAATTTAAAAAAATGATTTTGTAGATAAATAATAATTTCACAAATTTTAACCGTTCGTTTTTCGAGATTTAAGGTACTTCTAAAAATGTTAAGCAATTAAATTTTATAAAATATAAGTTTCATACGTGAATTTATGACGAGGAAAGCAATACTTCTCTTTAATGTCAAAGAGGCAAATTTTGTACAAAATATTAATAATTAAATTACTTAGTTCCACAAGTAGCCTATTCCAAAAACACGTATACTAGCCAAATAATAAAAAATTAAAAATTATTTTTACCGACGTGTAAAAATTATATATAATTTGCAAAAGTCCTATTTGAGTTTCTTTGTAATCCCTATGCCGTTTTACGTATTTTATAGAATTGATGAAAGAAAAACCGGCAGACTTTATCACAAACTTAACATTTGATGGCAGTTTTTAAATGTACTTTTGGCTTCTTGAGTAGGCTAGTTATCGAGATAATAGGCAAGGCATGTTCATTCTAGATACGAACAAAAGAGGAATAAATATTCAAAGTCTTGTTCTTTTTTATGTAAAGAAAGGTGTTATATTTTGCATTAATTCACTAATTTGCAGTCCAAAGTTACGGTTGTTTACACAAAATTGAAATACGAAGTGACAAATTAACCTAACAAATACTTGAGTAAAGATTATGCAAATAATTTAACCGAAGTAGGAATGCACTTAATAAGCTGCTTTTGCAAATTTAATATTCAATTTTTTATTCCTTTCTGAAAAGTAGGTGGTGTTTATGTAGTTTTTGAGGAATCTTTATACGCCATATATGCGTTAAAATATTCGCTTGTAAAAACGTCATAAAATTAAATAAAAAGCAATGCAATAATATAGCCCAATGAACAGGTGGAAGAGTAGACATGATACCAGGTTTCGTATAAACAAATTTTTCCACTGAAAAGTTTTCACATATATACTCATACATAAGGAACACGGGATTGTACATAACCGTTAATTATACAGGATGATTCTAAAATCATGGGACAAACATTGAGGGGTGGTAGAGCTCACTAAAACAAACAATTATTGTGTATGTGTGTGTATATATATATAGGCAGGAGTGACGCGTTGAGGCACAAACACAAAAATAACACATGAAATGCAACACATTGTTTATTTACAACGTCGCCGCTAAATTCCTTTTTACAGCAATGTTCATAATAATTGCTCAAAATTGCTACCACCGACAGTAATGCAAGGTTGGTAGCGTCGGTGGAGTGATTGGCGAGCAGATTCAAATACGCCGGGTATTTCACGCACGCCACCATTGTCAGCCAATCACGCCATATGTAGAGCTCGCCAAGCATGCGTGAGTGTTGGTGGATGCATTTCCAACAACTGTTTTAACATTTTCTGTACGTAATCACTCGTTAAGTATGCTGCTAATGAACATTTTATGTTTCCGTTAATGTGTCATGTTTTTGTATTTGTGCCTCAACGCGTCACTTCCGCCCATATATTCCTATACAATAATTATTTGTTTTAGTGAGCTCTACCACCCCTCAGTGTTTGTCCCATGATTTTAGAATCACTCTGTATATGTATATATATTTTCAAAAATAATTTTTTCTGGGGGAATGGTGGATGCAAAAATGTGTACACGGCTCATGGTAGCGGCAAATATACTTGGATTGTCTAAAAAAAAAAGCGTAAAGCAGTATTTTATTGTAATTACAGGCTAATTTTATTGAAAATAAACATTTTATCGCTAAATTTGTAATATGAGACCATCATCACCAGCGAAATCTGCAGAAAGTAAATTATAGGCTGTTCACGATTAATCAAGCACTTTTGAAATCAACCTTTGAAAAATTGACACTGTCGCTAACTGCATGTAGTTTAACGGTCACACTGACTGGCATATGCCCAGTAAAGTTGGTAACGGCGGAGGGAAAAGAGTTTCATATCTTAACACTGAATTAAAGGTATTATATAAACATTCGTGAATACTGAAATGATTTCCTTTGCTTTCTATTTTGTATGCAGGTAGCTGTAAAAATTAAGAAATTTGAAAAATATTAATTTTTCTAATAATTTTACAGTTCCACTTGATTGCCGCACGAATAAAGTAATCGTTGATATTGCATGTGGCGGAATAATACACAAACAGTATATAAATAGCTCTTAAGCAGGGCTTTCTGTTTACCATGAACAGCTTATACAAGGCTTGTAGTACATACATTTTAACATTAAAGTAAAATAATTAAATTGGAACCATAGTAACATTTATTAATTTTTAATTTTTTACTGTATTTGGCTTAATTTATATAATGAGAGAGTACGATACCCGGAATGAAGAAACTGTGACTATTGAGAAGTGCGAAAAGCAGTCAGTCAAAGGAAAAACTGAAGCCGAGAGGCTTAAAAAAATATAAAGTATCAACGGTTAAAAAGAAGTTGCTTGATTTCCACTGGACCCTCTCTGCATACCCATAATCTCTGCAGAAGCATGTTGATACATTGTCTTGTCTTGTAAGAAACGCGTTATTCTTCATTCAGTTGGAATTTATGGTTCTGTTCTTCTATGGTGATGTTATTCACCCAAGTGGCACTCCACCATTGCATCATTTAAACTTCTTGTGTCTAGCCAAAATTTACATCCACAATCACTTTTGGCGGGACGGTCGAGGACATCAGATGTCACAGTAGAATAAAATTACAAGGCGCCTAGTACACAATGAGTCATTGTGTCAATGACGTATCGGAGTGCTTGAACGTAGCGGAATTTGCGTGACAACTGACTTTGGACTTAATTCACTACAAGTGCATTAGGGTTGATTATTTCTCAGGATCTTCACATTGGTTACTACTTAAACCTTTACCACGTACTTCTTATGTGCTATAAAAGAACTGGGTCACTGATCCAAATTTCGTTTACAGAAGCAACACTGAAAGGAGTTTTATCACGCGAGAGAACATATTACAGCAGTTACACTTTTTTTACGTGATAGTTGAGTCACGTGATTTCATAATCTTTTTTTAATGTAATACTCACCATGGAATTAAAAAAGATAGTTGAAGCATATAGTTTGTATTTACGCCTGTCTTAATTCAATAAAATAATTTGTCACTGCATGTATTATCTCGGCGGGTGGTTTGTTTCTCATTCTTAGTTACAAGCCAGTCGGGCGCCATTTCACGCAAGCGATGCGTGTGTTTTCTCACCACGCAGAGCTCGATCTTGTATTCGTTTACATTTGATGACGCCTTCTACATTCTGTCTCCAATACGAAGGCCACTTTTGACAGTTCCAAGAAATAGCGCCAGTGTTGTTTTCTTATGTGCCCTTTCACCTTAGATGTTCTGACTCCGAAAAACCATGATATATATTGTGTTTACGTTTGTTCCGCCAGCTTTTGACATCTTCAGCAGAGATCAGAGGTAACTAATATCCTCAGCCAGTGAGTGCAAGGGGTTAAAAACAATTACGCATCATAAAAATATGCCAAATGTTTTACGTAATGGAAAAATGCCACGTTCACAATGTGCAGTTGCAGTAATTTTAATTTAACTCTTTACAGTAAAAACAAAATAAATTTTTAAAGTAAAATGTTAGTTGTTTAATTTAGTTATCGCATAATAATTTGGTATACAGTGGCTCACATTAATATTCGGCCACCGATGATTATCGCAGTTTCATGGCCTTATATTACATTATAAATGAAGATAAACATAAAACATATTGCATAATCATTCTTGTGTGCTTTAAATGAAATTCAACAGTAGCTAATAACTGAAATGAGCAGTGGAAGTTAATGAAACACAATATTTTTAACGGCCATACTATTGTTTAGTATGCCATTTCCAACGGCGTTAATGTCCAGATCGCTTTATATAAATTATTTATCAGTTGAACCTTACTTCGTTTTCAGTAATAGTGCCATTTTAAAGTTTCATGGAGTCTGGAATGGCATTTTCGTTTTGTCCTGCGCGATTATGATTGACTGAACCCGTCAAATATCAAAGTAAAGTTAGAAGTGATCTACTATAAAACATTTCTGACAGAAACTGAAGCCATACAACTCTTTCAGAACACGGCGGAGCTAAAGGAGTTCTGATGCTGTCACAGCCATCCAACTTTGTTTGACAGCTTTTATTTAAAGCTGTTTGAGACGTAAAACAAATAAGACACTGTGTGAGGCCATGGCCTCGGTGCGACATGAACACTGACTCGGTATACGAGTGCCTCGGAAGCCACAATAAGCAGAATGTTCTGCCACTGCCGTGTTTAGCTCCTGCGTGCGTGTGTTAGTGATTTTAAAAGTAACCAGTACGTCTTTATGGAACTGGATTCGTAAAGTGTAGACGTGATAGTGAAATGACAGGGTCCTATTGGACAGATTTGGGCCGCTCTTAATATCGAGGTTTTGGGGAGATCCTGCCGACCAGCGGCATCGTCCGTCACGATTCCCACATTCGAAAATCCTGTATTAACCCGGCCGGGGATTGAACCCGGTACGCCTTGGTAGGAGGCGAGCAGGCTAGCCGCTCAACCACCGCGGTCTCATCGTAGATTCGGCCATTTTGTTTAGTCTTCCGTACAAGCACTTGATGTTACTTGAAAACTTTTATCGCTGGAATTACTTGGATAGCGTTGAGAATATAAGGTTTTGGAAGTCTGTGAGTGCGCACGAATGCAGTACGTTGTCCTTTTGGTGTAATTTTCTAGACTTGGTTAAGCTTAGTTTGCATGGGTGGAGGAATATCCTGGAAACAGAACTTTAGCAGGGCGTCAGTAAAGTTGGAAGTCACCGTGAATGGACTAAAGCATATTCCCTCCCGCACGGAACATGGTTGCAGAAGTGACAGCGTTTTTTTTTTTTTTTATATTAGCCATTCAGCGTTGGCGCGCCACTGCTCGGTGGACCGTCACCGTCACTGATCGCGATCAGGATAGCCGCCTTGAGGCTGGCTCTTATCTCGCCGGCGGCGCGGTAATCCTCGCAAGGGCAGATGTACTCGGCCAGGGGCTCCAGTCGCGCGGCCAGATAACCGACCGCACTAGTATGCAGGGAACGGGGGGAGTTGAGCGATCGTGGGGCTACGTATAAAGAGGGGCCTCGCCAAGCGCGGAGCCATGCGCGAGTACGGAGCGGAGCGAGCACGACAGCAGGCTGTAGAAGCAGGTAACACACGCGACTGTCGGTGGCCGCCCGCCAACGTAAGAACGGCGCCACCACGCGCAGGCTACGCAACTGGCGTGCGGTCGGCAAACCTACCATATCAGTACTACTCTCAAGGCTCCCGCCCACCTGCAGTTTTTGTTCCGCGTTTTAGGTCGAGAAGCGTGGGAGCGATAAGGGCGACACTGCCACGCGCATCAAGTGCGCCATCGCCAATACGCGCAAGGCTCTCAACTGGCGTGCGGTCGGCAAACCTACCATATCAGTACTACTCTCAAGGCTCCCACCCACCTGCAGTTTTTGTTCCGCGTTTTAGGTCGAGAAGCGTGGGAGCGATAAGGGCGACACTGCCACGCGCATCAAGTGCGCCATCGCCAATACGCGCAAGGCTCTCAACTGGCGTGCGGTCGGCAAACCTACCATATCAGTACTACTCTCAAGGCTCCCACCCACCTGCAGTTTTTGTTCCGCGTTTTAGGTCGAGAAGCGTGGGAGCGATAAGGGCGACACTGCCACGCGCATCAAGTGCGCCATCGCCAATACGCGCAAGGCTCTCAACTGGCGTGCGGTCGGCAAACCTACCATATCAGTACTACTCTCAAGGCTCCCACCCACCTGCAGTTTTTGTTCCGCGTTTTAGGTCGAGAAGCGTGGGAGCGATAAGGGCGACACTGCCACGCGCATCAAGTGCGCCATCGCCAATACGCGCAAGGCTCTCAACTGGCGTGCAGTGTTCTCGTCGCACTGCGTCTACCTATGAGACTTTCCGTTGTGACCCTATTATTTTATTGCTGGGAAGTCTGTGGCAAGGTTCGATGCAGGGCTCTTGGGTCGTTTTGTAAGTTTGTGACGCGTATATTTTGAAATGCAGCGCTTTGAAAAAGCTGTTTGTAGCCGTTTTGGAGTATTTTGAAATGATGTTTCTAACGTGCGTGACATTTTAAAAGCACTCAAAAGCCCTCGTCTGAAGTGTGTTCCTTTGATAGATCAGCACATTGTACGCACGTTTAATAGAGCGTGTATTTCAAACACTCTGCAACGCAGCTCAAGCACCTGGTAGGCGGGAGTCTTAAGGAATTATCATTCTCGAGTGCACGCCGTTCAGAAATACTGAGTACCTTTTAATTAAAAACTTTATTTGTATCGTATTATTTTCCTGCAGCTCTGTTTACCGTTTGGCGGCCTAGGTGGGCGACCACCTTAACGTATAGCTCGTAGTCTGGCTCAAAGAGTCGTCGCCACTTAGCCGTTCAATTCCAGACAAACAAAAATAATTTGTAAAACACTATGAGGTTCCTCAGGTAAATTCTGTGCACACTGCAAATGTGCGTAGGTTTGGATTTTTTCGTCTCATCCTCCTTTTTCACTACACCACTGCTCCATCTCGTCTATTATTCGGGCTGGCAGGAAGAAGTAACCAACTCCTTTTGACACCAGCCTGTTTCCTTGCATTGTGATCCTCCTTGCGGCGGGAATACCAGGGCGGTTCTTCAGTTTACGTCAAGTCCGAAACCGCTACCGAGACCACTATTTAGGTCACTGAAACGACTATGTGATCAAGTTTAGGCCCTAAATATTTGTTGATTTAGGGTCGAAATTTACTGAACTGGAGAAGCATTCTAATTCCAAAAATACCTCCGCTGAAGCTTCTGCTATTGTTAACATATTAGCTTTTAAGTCAATTCATACCTGAAAGAGGATATGGGCGTAGATAAATAATGAGTCATGATTAGGTAGAGCACAAGAGTATAAGATGGGGTTTATTGAACGTAAGGATTATACAATAACTATTTACGTGACTATTGATCGGGAGTGCTTAAATGGAATACCAAGATGCTAATTAATTATAATAAGTTTTATTACCGCACGCCACTAGTATTACAATCTAATTGGAAAGTCCCATCCTTGTTAATGCTGCCGGAAGCTGATTCTAGGAAGCTGTTAACGACGGCCGGACACACCCATCTCCCCGACTTCTTGGTCCGCTGCCCCGATGACAAAAGACGCCACTCCCAGTGTTACGTTGGCCTATATCGGATGCGTTGTTTAATATTTTCGGGCCGGTTTACTGGCCGGTGGAGGGGGTTTCTGCAAATCTCTTTTGCAAGGTGTTATTGCAATCACGCTCGTGCCCTGGTTCATTGTTTGAAGGTGTGATCAGGCAGGCCGTCCAACTAAGGCCTGATCACTTCATAACAACGCCTTTTATCCAGATTCGATCGAATTCCAACACCCCAAATTCCCAGAACCATTAATTACCAAACAATGAATGCAGACACGGCCAGAGTCCTGGCTCTTTTTCAGTAAGCCCAGTAATTAAAAAATAAATCGTTATTTTTACTCTTAAACCCTTGTGACTCCAAGCAGTTAAGTTAAGTTAAGTTTAACGTTCAGTTAGTCTGCTGCTGATGTGCTTGGTTGGAACGCTAGCTCACAGTACGAGGTATCGTAGGTCCAAACCTCGGGTAAAGCACGGGGGCGCTTGCCGTTTTAAAGATTTAAAGATCGGAACGAGACAGTAGGAAAAATTCCGTATTATGGATTTAAATGTAACACCTCACATTTACTCGGGCCGGAAGAGATCGGATCGTAACCGCCACGTTAATTCGGAACGGAAGCGAAGCAGATCGCCAGAAAATATTATTTTTTACTGATTCCGAAGCGTTCTGAAACATCGTGTGTGTGCAGTTTCGCTTCTTTTCAGTTCGGGCAACACAACACGTGCTTGGAAAGCCTGAAACGTGTCCTTTAGTCCTTTAGTAAGTTGTGTTTGTGTTGAAGTGTTCATTGCCACAAGCCTCACTCGATGAAAAGTTAATTGTGTGGCAAGATACCCTGTTTGTATGCTATTAGTGGCAATTATTACGACACAAAGAAAATGCAGGGGAAGAGATATCGGGAATCTTAAATGAAACTGATATGTACAGTTATTGTTAGAAGTTATTCTTATTGTAAAACCATTTTTATACTTCTCAGCAAATATATACGAATCATAAAAATAGAAGCCAAGTCGTAACCTAGTATTTGTAAATATGCACAAGTTTTCACATTGAGTACAGCAGAGTCACGTGTTTAGCTTTTCTCTGTTTATCATATCATCCTGCCAAACGACCTTACCCGCGCAAAGTGAGGTGATTTTTGAACTGATATTTACTATGAAAAGTCTCACATGTCGGACTACCTTCAATCCTGGGTGGGCAGTTCTTCCAAGGCCTCTGGTATGAAATTATACAATCAAGTTGTTGCTAAAATGATAATGTCCATATGATCCGAACTTGGAGTTTCTGGCAGTAGATACAGCGATCACAAAAAGGGTTCATATATCACTTTTTTTACCCCTTGTTTATATCAATAAACTTAAATAAACATCCACAAATTAATTACAACATGACGAAACATATCTATCGACAGCAAAACTAATATACAGCGGTCGGTACAAAATCTACAGAATAATAAAACCAAAAATGTGACCACCAAAAAAGTTTTCATTCAGTCAGGTTCAACAGCAAATCGCATCTCTTTCACATTAACCCGGCTAGAGTGCATAGTGTCTTTGTTTAAACAAGGTTATAGTTATAGAAAAATTGCTACCACGGTTCATCATAGTTTGTCTACGGTGCAGTACATTTTGTGCAAGTACAAGAACACAGGCAGTACAAAAACCAGGAAGAGATCAGGACGCCCTAAGGTCCTATATGCGAGAGACGAACGTGATGTGCTCCGACAAGTAAGGAAAAATCCACGAATCAGCTCGAACCATCGCCAATGACCTCCACACATACGTCTGTACACAAGCAATTCGCAACAAAATCCATAATGCTGGGTACAAGGCACGGGCTCCGCGACAGAAGCACTGCGTCAGTCAGGCCAATAGGAATAACAGATTGGATTTTGATATTTACTGATGAGAAAGTTTCACTTATTCGGGTCAGATGGACCAGAACGTGTTTGATGAACACGTAATAGTGAATTTCATCTTCGGAACATAACCCCAACTGTCAAGCACAGTGGAGGAAATTTAATAGTTATGGGAAGTATGGGTCGTTATGGTGTAAAGGTTCTGGTTGTCATTAAAGATAAACTTAATGCACTCAGCTATACCGACATACTGAAAGGTCATTTGAAAGAAAAAGCTTCAAAGTAAGGTCTAGAAAACAATTTTGCTTTCCAGCAAGACGACAATCCGAAGCATACAGCGTGGAAAACTAGAGTGGGTACTATATAACGCCAGAGAATCACAGAAAACACCTCCACAGTTCCCGGACATAAATACCGTAGAAAATCCGTGGGCTCTGTTGGACAGACAAGGGAGAAAAAGAAGTGCATCACCAGGAATGAGTTCATTAAGATACTTAAAGAATAATGGAACAAGGTAGGTTAAGATAACAAAAGAAACTTGTATAATCAATGCCTAGGAGACTCCATGCTATAATCAATGGCAATCAGTGGCAATGGTCTCCATACTAAATATTCAACTTTAGTTATGTATTGGATATGGACACCAATTTTCCTTGAACCATGGCTATATGAATACTTTTTTGGCGGTTACATTTTAGGTTTTATTATTCTGAGGATTTTGTAGTGGCAGTTGCAGATTACTTTCGTTGTGGATATATATGTTTTGTCATGTTGTAATTCATTTGTGAATATGTATTTACGTTTATTGATATAAACAAAGATTATGAGGTAAAAATTTGCTGTATTAATACTTTTCGTGATCACTGTATTTAAATTTTTCGTCGAAATTCCAAACTGTGACGGTAACTGTAAATTTTGTTTGGTACATGTTGAGGAAGCTGTAATTCAGGGAAACATGCACTTTTGTTTATATTAGGATCAATTATTAAACAGTTCACAAAATCTCTCGTAACTCATACGGAAATATTGGAAGAAATTTCTATTGCCATGTTTTAGGTGATGCATTAATGTACTGTAGTCTCCCTCTTTTTCTGTTGTCCCATTTACGCCATGGTATATACAGTTGTATTTCAGACGTTTGGTCATCGTCCTCTTTCTCAGCTACTAGTATCAACGCCACGCCACCATTGCGCCTTCTTTACTGTCGCGATCACCAATTGAGAAAAAACTAAATATGCCTTTACTTTTTACTTAGAATCAAATTTATAATATAAAGTTATCAAAATTCATTTAAATTCTAAATCATCTCCTTACTTTGTTGATTGTTGGCTCAACTACACGCATCCACTTTGGTCGGCCAACTGCGAAAAAAAATTCCGACCCGTTCTCGTACAGTATGTAGACAAATTTCGTTCCTGTTTCGATGCGTTCCGATTCCGGCAGTTCCGATCCGTTCATATATATTGCGCGGCAACCATAAGGCGTAAATTTAGAACCAGTTTGTTTTGTAAGCCTCTTATTAATATGCCTACCGACATTCAGTCAAAGTTTCTGTTCAAGTGTGTTTCGTATGTTGTTGAACACATCAGACTCACTTTCGTGGGTTTCATCCGATCGACTGGGTGAGAGAAGTTTCACGTACGGGAGTCATCCCTATTTAACACTAGATTGCGTTTCCAGTAAGCAGTCTGAGCACAAGAGGAAATAAATTTATGTTCTTATTTTAATATTAAATTATATCGCATTACAAACTACGATTATTTGTTTCCTCTTATTACATGTTCATGTTAGTACGTCTGCGCTGTTACGTAAATGTTATCGTCCGTCTCATATAACTTGGCAAGATTATGACAGTCAGTGAGGGGCAACTTGGTGTATGCGAAACAAACAAAGTGCCATTTACAAAATCCTGTATCAGCTGATGCACGAACGAACAAAAGTTAATATTATGTTGTCTATTCTGAGTGCACTGCCGACGCACATCAGACAATCAGAAAATATGCGATAAGAGTTCCTAGATTAATTAATACATATTATTTTACGTCGTCACAAAACAGCGATTGTTAGAGTTATAAACTAAAATTCGTAATGAAGTAGTAATGTATAAGTGTTCAAAATGAAGTGCACAATAATACTATTCGTATCGAAATGAAACACAACTTCAAAACCTTGAGAGTTCTTTCCACGTCGTATACCCACTTTCCATCCATGTTTTCCATGCGTGCTTGATATTAATTCCAAAAGCATACAGAAATATTGCATGGTATTGTTGAATTATTTTTTCTAATAATTTGAAGAAATTTATTTTAAATTTGTGTCGTTTCGTACCAGTAATAGAAGAAAATCAATTTTAAAAAGTCGGGATCAAGAGCAACGCCAACGTGCTGCTGTCTGTTTGGTAAAGCTCTCGGCTGACAACTCGCCCTGCCATGCCATGCCATGCGCGCCATCTGTCCACTCTTTCCCGAAGCATTACCGGCCACAAAAAAAATTATTTTCGTGTGTAAAATAACAAATTTACAAATATATACCAATAGTTTAATTTTTCCACGAGCTCTGCATAATTTTTAAAGTAACATATATTTCGTGTACAGCGATATTGATTACTAGTAATTGCTATTGGGCCGGCAATAGTTCGTCTAAGTCCAACAATCGCCATGTTGTTCACCCACAAGCCCATTTCATTGTTTCCGTGTTGTTACTATATTGTATTAATAAAACGAAGAAAGGAGGACGCGTGAATATTTTTTGAACAATTCTCACGTTATTCCACGCCACATATTTCCAACTCGAACTGTTTAGTATCAGTAATAGCAGAATTACTGCTTTGCGATAGTCTTTGACGAGTTGTTGGCTAATAAAAGCGCGTTGTCAATAAAGTTTCCCGAATTACTTTTAGTTCCAGTTATATTAGCTATGACGTCCAAAGTGTGATAAGAACTACAACTACCGTCTCGCAAATGTTAACCCAAATTCGCTGTCTCGGACAAATAAAAAAAGAGTTAACAAATATTTAATTTTTCCCAAGGTTTTATATTTTTACTTTTATAACCTAAGAATTTTTTTTAGACAGATTCCAGTCTAAAATACCTTAAAATTTTTTTATCATTACAGTACAATGGCAAGTGGATTAGGTGCAGCCTCCACTTGATGCACCAGCTGACGAAAGGACACATAAACGAAAAGTAAACATTGGCGATACTATCGTCGAACAGTCAAAATCTTGCCAAATTAATACAGAGAATACAAAGGTCCGGCTTTACGATTTATTAAACCCGATTTGCAGCTTGAAAATCGTAGTTATAGGCCTACAAATAGGTTAACATTCGAACAGCAACACGCACTGTTCATAACTGATCTGGTCTTAATCGTAAAGTATTTTTAAAATTTACATGTTTGCATGAAAACTAGAAACCATTTACCACGGGTAATTTATAGATATGGAAACATTTATTTTATAAAGTTCCGCATGTGTAGCATTTCATGGCCTCTGTTACAAAACGTTAAAAATATAAAAAAATAAAGTAAATGTATTTGCGTTCTTTCCCTTATGAATGTACTCAAACATATAAGGCAGAAGTTTCCTTAGAATGCTGGGTGGTTCCGTACAACAGGCCATGGCCTACATGCCAGTGTATACGCCTAGTTGCGGGGTTGGCATACTCGACTCGTGTTTGAGAGCTGGATGACTCAGTCTCTGATGGCTGCGCTAGTAAAAACTCCTACATGGTGCTGGTGCCCTTCGTAACTGTCATTGGCCACACCGCGTTGACAAACTCGCTGGTCTAATGATCGCCGCATCGGGCGTGTTAGTACTTGGACGGATGACCGCCAGGGACCCTCGTGTGTCGTTGGCATACAAACCTCCAGCCACACGACGAGGCAATCCCAACTCTCAGGCACGAAAATGAGGTCCTCGGGATAGAAACCTGTGCCACCGTTTCCCCCTGCCGTAAATTCAAAGTCAGCTATACCGAAATTTCTTATTGTTTCCATGTCTTTCACAGTTCACGTTTTCCAGTTGCGTTCTACTCTCTTCCCTACTGTGTTTTTGGCGGCCTTGACTGCTAAGACGTTCATGTTGCTCGCGTGCTTTTAACTTCATAATTTGGATACAGAAAGAGGCCAGACTTGATCGAAGTTAAACTGGAACCATTTATTTTCATTGTTTATTTACACCTCCGAAACCGCTAAAACTGACCTTGCAATCACGAAATAAACGTAAATTAATAGGAAGAAAATATGAAACTATATAAAAACGAGAAGTTTCGTAATGCTGCAGTTGATAAATCATGTTTTATATTCAACTATGCCAAAAAAGTCACCTCAAAAGAAAATGATTACATTTACAATTATTGCTTCCCATTTCAGCCTCTAGCTAAGCGGCATGTCACACACACAAATCGAGCCTATATTTAAGCCTGTCAGGGTAATATTCAAATTATGTAATAACTTCATTGGTTCGTGATGTTTAAAAAAGTCCGCATTCTTTCAAACATGAACTTTTGGTACCACTTAATACAAGTAAAAAAGAATTCCCGTATCAATTAGATAATTGACAGTTACAGATAAGTCGCAGTTTTGTGACGATTCAAGTTATATTGACATTTTCGATTTGATTAACTAACGAAGTCATATTGTAATTCGGTTGACATACCCTCACCCTTTAATTAGCGTTTAAACATTTGGTTTATTATGGAATGCAATTGAGAAAATGTATACATCATTGTTAACTAATTAAGCAAATATTTATCTTACTACTGTACTTATAGTTTGAAGTAAAGTGCTTTCTATTTGCGTTAAAAATTTTAAATTATTTCTATTAATTTTGTCAACTATGCATTTAATATTATTCAACGTAACTGTATGGTTTTATTGTTGGAAATTAATGCAATTTGTAGAAATGTTTTCCTGTCCCTTTTTTTTTTTTTTTTACAAGGAAATTACATTATTGTTTTTGTTAACTCTTATGCCAGCAAGGTCCGGGAATACAGTGTGCTGGACATTTGTATAGAAGCACTGATGTTGCAAGACAGGCTGCAGTCGGATCGATCCTAATTCCAATCTCGTATGGATTGACCATTTTTGGCTATTATCCAGGAAACGATTTGGTGCCCTCTATTCATAGCACTTGTGTCATTATTAGTGCCCTCACATCAAAGTTAGTTAACGTCTAAGTTTGAGAAAAGATTGGGGTTTTAAATTAACGAACTTAAGTTCAACATAAATGAAAACGGAATTTTTTTATAATCTCATAAATACGGCGACGAACGGTTAATTAACTCGATAGTGGGATCCGAGCACTTAATAAATAAAACTAATTGGAAATGTCCTTACTTGGAAGTCAGTCAGAGCTGTTGTACTGCTGTAGTAAAATCGGCAGACTACTTGAAGGCTCTCGTGCAAATCATCCTATAACCACGCGGGTCGTCTTTCTGCTTTTTTCCCTTCGTTTACGTCATCTCAGAAGTACTCGGACCTGAAGAATTTTCGCCCACACCGGCAGGGATTTGGTCCTTTCGAGGAGCCGTTTAATAAAAAGACGTTACTTGTACACAAACGTTTTCTTTGTTTTAGTTTAGTTTATTCTGACACTACAGTCATAAAAATTACTTGCTTCAGACATTCTTGATGGTGTTACGTTACGCTGTAGTCTGAAATGACAAGACCCAAGTGTCAAGCTCACGTGTCGAGGAAATTAGTCTATGATGACTGTGGACTCTCTTATGGCACGACTCAGAATCTGGGCATTGAGGAGATGCCCGTGGCCAGCCAATTTCCTACTATCCGATCAATTAGAAAAATATTATTAATTATTAGTGTTACAAGAAGTACAAACATCAGGAATTGCCATGTATATATGTAAGAGCATAAAATTGTGTTTGATTTTTGTGGTACTTGCTGACCGCAATTATAGTAATAATGAAAATATTTTGAAATGATTTTTTAACGTTGAAGTTTGTTCATTATTGGGAAAGGTGACATTATTGATGTATTTATTAGCCTGTAATTGCCGCCGTCATGTAAGACGTTCGGCTAAGATATTAGTTATGGTCTATTCGCAGTTTCTTCACACTTTTTGAATCAAACCTCTGAAAAATCACCCCATGTATGACGCGTTTAGTTATTTCCTAAATATGCAATGTATCACAAACGTTTTATACATCTGTTAATATAAAAGTATCTTATTTTTCGTTAAATTGAAGTTTTATCTGTATTTTATTTATAAATTGTAATATTAATTCATTTATATTAAATACGAAGAAAAACTGTGAGAAAAGATGTGTGGTAATAGCGCCTAGTAAGAAATAGTTATCATGCAAAATATAATTACAACTGAGTGCGCACGAATACGGCGCACTGTCCTTTGGTTATATATTTTTAGACTATATAAGCTTTGAGGCGGAGGAATATCCTGGAAGTCGAACTTAAGCAGGGCTTCAGAAAAGTGTGAAGTAACCGTGAATGGGTTATACAATTTTTTTTCTTGCCTGTTGTCTTAACAGAAGCTTGATTTTTGAGTAGACCGCGATAGAGTGTAACAATTGTCATACGCTGAGGTTTGGGAAGTAGTGACTATTTTGTCGATTTTTATATCCGAGTTAACCGGCTGATTAGTTACCCACTTATCTTGTCATGATTTTGTACCACAGTCTACTATTGACATTCTATTTACACAACGTGGAGCCATCCATTGCAGAAGGGAGCTTGAACCAAAATTACAGCAGAGCATATATTCCGTGGTGTACAGTTGCACAAATATTGCGAGCTAGCTATATTTTTATATGCAAGATTCTTATCGGCTATGGACATTTAATGTCGTATATTACTGCTACATAGCTTTTGTTTGTAACGTTATTTCATAACAATTATGCTATACACTACGTAAATTTCTGATGCCCACAGGCATTCTTGAAATCGGCCTACAGCACTGCCCATCACTATCATCACGACTCTAGATTTCTAGTGCCGCTTCAGCTAAGATCGTATAGTTTACTATGGACGTAGCTTACCTTAATAATATAGTGTACTTTTTTTTTCTTGCTGGGTTGAATCGATACAACCACTAAACATGGTTTGAAATGTCAAACTTTAGTTGGTAGTGAAAAATTATCACACTATATCCTGATTTCAGTTGCACAATGATGCCATTGGGAATCGTACATAATAAAACTTATTATTGTCCATTATAATTAACTCTACAAATAAAATAAAAAATAGAAAATAGTTTTGTAATAATTACTTGGACCAAAAAGTATTGAGGGCCCGCGTTTGCAGCAAATTATCTGAACTAGAATGTTCAGTTTGCTATCCTGGAAATGAATAATTATGTAGGTGTTTGTCTTGTTCGCAGATCATACAGAGATGAATAAGAGCACGCCGGGCATAGCAGCCAACTTGTATCCATGGATACCGCTCGCAGACTCGGCCTGCGCGCTCAGCCTGCTACAGGAATATGTGGTGGAGATGGCTCTCGCCTCCTGGGCCTACCTCCTGGCATCTTCAGTGTTGGTCCTCCTTCTCTATTACCTGTTGCAGCCTTTCAATTGGTGTCGAGTAAGTAACGTAACATGTTCCATACAACTAACTCTCGGCCCCTCATCTCCCCCTATAACTTACGAACTAATTACGACGACCACTTACCTGGTGCTTGAATTGCATTGCAGTGTGTTTGAAATGCACTTTTTCCCCGGGAAACAAAATTTTGTATGACTTAGTTAAGTGGTTCCCGGGATGGTTATTATAAAATGTCCACGATTTTGAAAACAAACACATGGCGTGACATAAAACTATACCGGATGAATAATCTAAAACTTGCACCGCAAATATTTCTGAAATGATGTGCTGGTTTCGCAGAATTGAAGTTCAGACAAGTGCTCATAATTGCAGCCCAGACACAGACTTGAATACTTTTGAATGTGTATTTCTTTAACACAGTTACATTTTTTTTCAAATGGAACAATGGTTATTGAAATAAAACTGGAGGAAATCAGAATATCAATGGCGTTTTTTTGCAGGATTCTAATGCAAGTAGTTTACGTACTATAATAATATGACTGTGTAGAATGCGTATTACACTTGCCTGCCTCATGTCACTCCCTCTTGCGATTGCACGGGAGCTAACTTGCGGATTTACAGCAACAGCAGCTACAACACTAATTTCACTCTCTTCTCCGGTCACTCGTTTGTTTCTGTTACGTTTTCGATGTGTTACACTGCCAGTTTCTCGTGATTGGTTAAATAGGTTCGCATATAATTGTCGAGATGGTTGATGCCTATTGGGATATCGTTCAGCGTACACATTACAACTTACAAGAATGAACAGCATTCTTCGTACATTCTCCATGAACATGTCGGCTTTTTCAACATTAGTAAATACCATCTTCCGGCCCGTCCTGCGTCTAGGCAGTATGAACTATCACAAAGTACTGCCAAGGAGGTCCTATTGCAATCATTGTAAAGGAAACTGAATCTAATACGAACATCGCAGCCTACTAACCAAGCCGTTAAATGAAGCAGACAACTGTCGGTATTTAAAATTGTCAATTTATTTTTGGTTTTATTCTCTTGATGTGAATAGGCATTCTTTCATTTGAAAAAAAAAAAAGGCAACCGTGTTCAACATTCAAATAAGTATTCAAGTCTGTGTCTGGGCTGCAATTATGAGCCCTTGTCTAACTGCAATTCTGCGAAACCAGCACATCAATTGCACCTTTCATTTCCCAAATATTTGCTGTGCAATTTTTAGGTGATTCATCTTGTATAAATTGGTTGCCCTTACCAATGGCGGCGATTCGGGAATGGGGAAAATCCTTCCCCCCGGGGCCGCGGTGGCTGAGCGGTTAGCCTGCTCGCCTCCTACCACCGCGAACCGGGTTCAATCCCCGGCCAGGCCATTCCCGGACTTTCACATGGGGGAATCGTGCCGGACGATGCCGCTGGTCGGCGGGCTTTTTCGGGAATTTCACGTTTCCCCCACCCCCTCATTCCGGCGCTGCTCCATATCCCCTCAATTACCCTCATCGACTCTCAAGACCTCGCTGTTACGAGCCGTCCAAATCTCTTCACTTACTCTCTCACTCACTCCCCCCACCTCCATCCTACCACTTTTTCATTGCTTATTTTAGTTTAGCTTTTGAAAATGAAGCAATTTGATAAATATCTTTAAACTTTTCTTACACATCTTCAGTTAAAGAACAACTAAGTAGTGAGGTGACATTGCATATTCCCATAATTAGGCCGAATCTTCATTTCAAGCCACAAAATGTAAACATGTCGTAAATGCACTACCAACCTAAGAACGTAAAATGACAGTAGAAACTAAAAAACTTACAGAAAACATAATGTAATTTTAACTTGTTTAGGAAACACAAATTTTTATTAACACTAGAAATATAAAGAGGGGCCTATTCCATTTGAATGTAGTGTTTATAATAATTTCGCAATTTTTCGCGTAGATATAATTTTTGTATTTTCCTAAGAGATTCTCGCGAAAGTTTGTGGCCCTATTTAATATTGTCTGTACAGTTGTAAATGTGACAGTATTTTCGACTGCACGTTCAATTGCCATCGTCAAGAGTGAGGAAAATGAAGAAAGGTGCAGAAAAATC
>NQII01000423.1:347999-414817 GCA_002778355.1 Clitarchus hookeri
TCAAACTTCCAGAAGGAAAAAATGTCTACTGCAGTTGGAAAGCTTCTATCTTCAAATGCTGATGCAAATAAAAACTAAGATTTCCAAAAAAGCAAACGTACGACCAATAAACATTCTACCACTGCAATAACTTCGAATTCTTATTAAATATTACAAAGCCTCGTAAAATGAAAGAAAATGAACCAAGTTTCCCGATAATTATTAGGACTGCGTCATTACAAGTTATCAGTGGATTCTATAGATAATTGTTTGGAAACAAATCTGAAATTCTCAAGAATGAACAGTTTTATACTTCTTAAAATCTTTTTTCAAGTTTTAGTACTACTGAATATATTGTTGGAATGTTCTAGTGTTACATATTAGTAATCCTCAAAGTAATCTAATTGTAATGCATGTAAGGTTACAGCCAGCAAGGTCAGTTATATAACACTGGAGCCATATCTAATCAGTACAGAATGTTTTTGAAGGACACTGTTGTTTTCTCCTCAACAAAATAATTTATTGTTTATCAATATCAAATGCCTTGCTTATTAATCAATCACAAAGTGTATCAAGGTAACATCTTACATACATAAATCCATAGGTCACTTTCAGTGCAGTAATCTTCTACATTGGAGTTGGGTATTTACACCTTAAAACCACAAAAATTAAGCCTGTGAGATTTTTAAAAATATTTTATACATATTTTCAAACTTTGATGACCAGTCAATAAATAACAGCAACACATTTTCGTCTTCCAGGCAACAAAATAAATTGAGACAAAGATGTAAAGATTATTGTTTAAGAAGGCATAGAGTAATATAAAACACCTTTACCAAAACATTTAACTTTTAGCCATTTATAGTTGCTTGGCAAGTGAAAATCTATATCTCTGTAGTGAATCAAACCCCCATGTGTAGTTAATTCCACACATTAGGACACTAAGTGGTAAGGAGAGTTCTATATTTCTGCAAATTTCTTCTATTGCTACTTTTTTTTATGTAGAGACAAACTATTTTATGTATTATTTTTTTGTGTGTGTTTGCCTGCAGTGCCAAGCTTCGCCCACGTAAAGAAGTGGAATTCAACTGAAGTGAATTCTTTCATATTTGTATGGTACCATGCAGAAAATGAAGAGCCAACATGGTGGCCCAAACCCATCCCTGAAATAGAAGAGAAGAAATGGGTGTTCAGAGGTCGTAATGAGTTCATCATTAACTCTCACATTCAGGTGAGTTGGTAACTACAATATTACGATAGTAAGAATCCTGTTACAGTCCCATTATGGTGTGGAGGACAGAGTGACTACCTTTCAACTTGGGACTTCATGGATCCTGTCTCCAGCATAGACACAGGCATTATTTTACATGCGAAAGTTCTGTTCGGATGGTACGTAAATTGATTCAGAAATACACATAATTTTTTGGTTTCTTCAAAACATAGATTTCTCTGTGTTTAGAGTGTGAAATATGAAAGAAACAAATAAAAAATTAGTGAACATCAGTTGCAATGCAGTGCAATAACTCCATAAAAGTTTGTACAAATTACTGTAGACTTGGCAGCAGAAGCACGAAAATTACTCAAGTTTAACTGAACAATGTATGCAAAAAAGTAAAGTTTAACATAATTAACCCATTTCATTCTATTTGTTCACTGTAGTGGACAGTTTCATTTCCATGGTATAATAATGTTCTAAAAGTTTGGAGAAGTGAAGGTCATTATGTATATTGTAGTGGAAATGACAATATAAGGCACAGATAAGTGCATGTATTTTTTTGGTTAAATTTTTAAGTGATAATAATAGATAACTAGGTTCCTTGGCAATGATTCCCAATGTTGTGTATGCATGCGTCTACAAATTCACATAGATGTTTTTATAACTGAGAATAACATTTGGTATTTATTTTGTGTGTTCGGTGATGCTTCTGTCATCCTAAAATATCTGCAATTTGAAGCTGGTTGTATTGTTTTTCACATTGCATCTCTTCAAAATATCGTCCACCATAGTGGATGTGGCAACTAGTAATGACTGTATATACCAAATAACTGTTTTAACTGATTTTGCACTCATGTCTTGCATGTTCTTTTAGTAGACTCTAGATTGTACTTCGTATATTATTTTGATATGATTAATTTACAGTGTTTTTATGAGGGTGCTAAGCAAAAAAAATAGTTACCAGTTTGACAAGACAATCATATATTCTGGATTGAAACCATATGTTTTTATTTTTTAAATCAATTACATAAAAACACAATAAACATAAGTATCATTCATTTTACATCTTGCACAATAACATTTCGCTGTCATTCTCCACTAAATTCTTCAACTTCTCGATCACCAATCCAAAAAACACAATATACATGAGTATTGTTTGTTCTACATCTTACATAATGGTTTTTTACTGTCGTTCTCTACCAGATTTTTTAATTTTTAAATCACTAATTTCTTGTAATTGGAACTTGGTAGCTTGATGAAATTGTACTTGGCCACATATTCAATGTTGGATCGTCTCAATTCATTTTTTTTTAGAAAATTGACCATGTTGATGCTGTTTGGTACATAGTTGGATCATATAATTTCCTGAATTTTCGGGTTGTTGTTATATAGCTTTTTAGCCTCAGGATCGCGAGATCGGTTATGAGTATGGGTGAAAGTCAATGTTACACTCAGTTTGCTTTTATCGGTATCTGACTTTTCATTATCAGACTGATACTGGCACACACGACCAGACCATGTTGGAGTTGCGGTTGTTCAGGTTTTACCACCACATCTTGAACAATATCCGCAAGCCTAGTAGCCATCAAGGTCATTTCTTTTCGTGCTTCTACAGCGTCACATCTCGCTTCAACTGCTTCATCATATGCTTGAATTAACTTTTCATTTGCTAATATGAGATGTTGAGCGAGTTCATTATTTTTTGCCATTATCATATCTGCATTACGATTGACAGTCGCCAACTGTTGTGCAAATTCATCAATCAGGGCTGCCACTTACAGTGATGACAAAATAGAGAAAAATGAGTGATATCACCTCAAAAATGACTGAAAATTACTAACAATTTCACATGACCCATGAGAAAAATGCAGTGAACTAAAAAAATATATTTAGGTACTGGTAAATAAATGGTAATAAATTTATAGGTTTTTAAAACTTGGTGAAAAAACTTGTAAAACGTAGTAAAACACACTTAAGAATTTTATGAAATGGCTTATTTATTAACCATAGATCCTTAAAGCATCATGAAAAGACTCACCCTGAAGATGCAAACTATGATGGTAACAATGTACTGGTTTTTGAAGACAAAATGCAAAAATCCCTTGAACGAAGGAGTTTGCTCACAGAAGCAATGAAAGTCTGCATACATATTTACACTTTATAATTCTGCATACTTATTTACACTTTTAAGTCTCTCAAACTCTGAAAATCAAACAATGTAAAAACTATCCAAAAACTGCAATGTACCAATAATTTATGATGCACTATTATATTACAACAGATTCACTGCTGATGTTAACTTTTTTTCATTTTGACCCCATACTAAAAAAATTTGTGATCAATTGTGCTTTCTTCTTTTCAATTTTACTGTTCATTGCACCTGCCTGCTTCTTTGTTCCAGCTACCTCAGTTGTAACGGTTTGCGCCCCTTCGATCATGGCCTGTGCGAGTGAGATCTCTTCCAAATCTTCCTTATCAATTGCAATTTTTAACCTCTTATTTGCTTCTTGGAAGAGTTTGTCAGCAGTTTTTCTCTTCTCGCACTCTGTCTGACAAAGTTGTTTTAAAATCTCTTAATCGTCTTCAATTTTCTTCTTATCCCTTTCCATTAGCTGTAGCTTTTCTTTATCTGCAGCTGTTCTCTCTTCCTTTTCTTTGCTTTTCTGTTGCTCAAGCATAGCTTTCTCTTTCTCCTGTTACAAATGCTGTCTATATTTGCTGTGAGCCAAATGAGCATTGGCGAGCAACTCTTTGCTCATGACAACATAATGTGGACAATTTCTGTAAATCTTCATTGCACTCTTTACGATAGTATATGCATCAAGTGTTTCTTCAGTCATGGAAGCTCTGTCCGTCTTGTGACAACGTCAGATGTGACAACGAATAGCTACGTTCCACATCAGCCACGTGAGAGAGAGCCAACGATGTTCTCACCACAGCAGGAACTGTAGGATACTTTGGGGCATCTCCAGAAGGCTCCTTCAAACGAAGAAACTGTTCCCAATAGACGTCAATGCGGCTATCTCTTGAGACTTCTTTGTCTTTTTCATTCTGGAGGAGCTTCCACTCATCACACAGCAAATCTACATCTAATTTTCCTGGAAGAGTTCTTGCAATGGTGGCAATATCATTGGTGCTACGCAAGGACACACTCTCTTGAGGTTGAAGACATCTCAAATGCTTTACTAAGTTTTTTGATTTCAAACTGAACTTCAGGAGAATTGTGTTGACAGGCTGCAACAAAAACAAAGTGATCCTGTGCTCTCGAAAGAAACAAGTCATTGCTTCTCATTCCCCTAAAAAGTAATACACATACTTATATGAAACAGGGCAAGTAAACACTGTTGTAATTTCAAACATTANCTTCTCATTCCCCTAAAAAGTAATACACATACTTATATGAAACAGGGCAAGTAAACACTGTTGTAATTTCAAACATTACTTCTCTAAGTTCCCTAAAATTACAATAAATAATACTGCACTTACTTCTTTCAACTCTGATGAGACTTCATCGCCACACACAATTTCTCCTGGAGGCAAGCAATTTTCTTTTCTTTTTTCAAGGTAATTCCTGAAACACCATACTCCGATGGCAGCAGGCTTACAAATTCTAGCCATAATAGTTTTTGTCAAGGTGTAAAGTTTAGTATGAAGAAAATCGATAAGTGGCTCTTCTTTTTGGAAGAAACCAGTGAAACGGGTAAATATTTTAGCACTGCTGCACACAAAAAGAAGTTCTGCCTTAACTGTGGGACACTGCAGTAACCCAGGTAGGTGCTCTTCCTAGTCAGGAACAAACTTCAAGAAATATCTCAGCAAAGCTTTCCATTGTTCCAAAAGCCTCAATGACGCACTGCCCATAGCTGCCTCCATCTTCTCCTTGAGCACTTCTGCAGTGGCTATGCCAATGAAATATGTATGAAGGTGGTGATTTACAATTTTCTGTGTAATCTTGGACCACAACATTGCTCTAAAAACATCTGCCACACCATCACAAGAGGCAGCAGAGTAATCTGAAACAACACACTTCAAAATCCAAATATTTCTTCAGCAGTTGCTTTGAGCTGTACTGCCCACATAGGCGCAGTCTCATCACGAACTTGTGAGTTATCAGTGTTTCTACAACTATCAGATGAAGTCAGTGGATGTATTGTTGCTAATCACAGCTGATTGGCAGAAAGTTTACTCTTGCACTCATCTCTATGCTTTTCCATCCATGCATGAGCACTGATGGCCTGAAAGCCACTACCACTTACAGTGATAAGACTATCACACAGACAACAAAACAATTTTTCATTGTTGTTTTTTTTTTCCCCATTGTTTCACGATATACCTAATTCAATCTTTTTGATCAATACAGGCATCTTTAAAGCAGTACTTCTCCATTTTTGATTAACAATCTGAAAATATATAATAAGTTTGTAAAAAGGAAACAAATAAATACATATTATGTATAATATTTAGTTGTTAAGTGTAACAAATATATTAATATACTGACAAACATTTTACAGCCAACGTAATATTGCAAAAATTTTGAATTAGAACCATATCAAATATGAACTTTGCATAGATAGCCACTCCTTTTTTCCAGAAATTCCCACATACATTATCCACTGAATTTTATAATTGACTGCCAAGCCTACTTTTTAGAGGACAATACGTTTTAAACACTTAATACTAAAAACTGTAGTACTAGTGTAGTTAACCAAAGCTGCAGAATATCATTGCCACATCATGAACTCTAAAGACAAAAATATAAGTTTATAGGTATTCAGCTAACAAATATTANTGCAGAATATCATTGCCACATCATGAACTCTAAAGACAAAAATATAAGTTTATAGGTATTCAGCTAACAAATATTACCAGAAACGAGGAGAAGTTGTGAACTCCCCACGGCAGCACAGTATTCAATGGCTAAAAGTGTAAAACTAAAATTTTTTTTTTAGTCATTTGTTAACTAAGGTGTGGCCTTAGGATTCATATAGACCATTGTTTATATTTAAATGCCCCCAAGAGAAACCATATGTAAAAAAGTGCTATTTGTGTTACAAAACTTTTTGNGACCATTGTTTATATTTAAATGCCCCCAAGAGAAACCATATGTAAAAAAGTGCTATTTGTGTTACAAAACTTTTTGGGCTCATTTTTCAACCAACATGGCAAATTATGATCAAATGAGCGCTGTAAATGTTCTGTGCCCCGTTGCAATTAAACATTTGTAAAATTTATTACGGAAAACTTTTAATCTTGGGTACCTACCCAACTGCATTCATGCAGACCTTAAACATGTACCTGACAATCACAAATCATGGCCTTGTCCAAGTCATAATTATGTAATTTAGTATTTAGTAATTAGTTTCAATTTGAACACTGCAGATAGTCTTTGTTTAACATTCGTAACAACACGTCAAAAAGTTGAAAACTTAAAAATCGAAAACTATATTTTAAGGAATACAATGCTCAAAAATAAACGTAATTTTTACATATGTTTAATATATGAAATACCTATATGTTAAAATACTGGGCTCAATTCCGACTGAGTATGATACCTGTTTACATGTAAACTTTAGATCTGAATTGAAATCTATTTTGAAACTGTGATAGTCATTATAAATTAATATGAGTAAATATTATTGTCCGTCAATCTAAATTTTTAAATGAAATTAATAATTCCGCTGATGTAAAATTTAAGACGTATTTCTGCTAGACGTATGTGTAGTTTGAAAGTGAAAAAGAGAAAAATATTGTTGTACATTGTGACGCAATTAAATTTGAAAGCCGTTTACACGAACATATGGAGTACGGTAAGTGTGTTGAAAATGACATGGAAACGTAACAATGATCAATGACAAGAAATGCAATACAAAATTCACACTGAACATTTACTTACCTGAACAAAAAATAACTTCTGATCCACACTTTTTCAACGAACATTTGAAACTTCACAAAGCGAATTATCTTGACCACAGACAAACTCAAAAGTTGTGCCAGGAACATCCAATGTATTTTCACAAGCCCTTCAATTATCACTTTGCCGGTAAATCATACATGTTTTTAACACCAGTCCTACTAAAATGGCGGGCACAACTGGTGTTTCAACGGATCCGCAAAGATGCCGGCCACAAGATGTGCATGCCCAGTAACATCGACCATATTATCAATACATTCGGGGTAACATCTGTTGCTACTCGCTTTTGCTTTGCGACTTCTCACGTCGTGTGTAGGCCATAACCACATCACAGCATGGGACTGGATACAATCTTATTTATTTTAATATAGGCATTAATTGTGAAATGAACTAGCAAACAGTAAAAATATTCCACCATGGTACTACAAAAAAAAAAAAAANAATATAGGCATTAATTGTGAAATGAACTAGCAAACAGTAAAAATATTCCACCATGGTACTACAAAAAAAAAAAAATTTTATATAAAAAATGAAAAACCTTTAAACAAATGACAAAAATTAAAAAATGACTAAACGGCANAAAAAAAAAAAAATTTTATATAAAAAATGAAAAACCTTTAAACAAATGACAAAAATTAAAAAATGACTAAACGGCAGCCCTGATCAATGGTTTTTAAGGAAGATTGTTGGTGCTGTTGAATGCTATAGCATCCAGTTTAACCATGGTTGCCAGAGCGATGGCAGAACTTCTTCATAAACCCATTTCGTAAACTGGTTTTTTAGAGTGCATCAACAAAGCATGCAATCCAGGTTCGTTTCTGAATAATGTATGAGGCTGCCAATTAGTACATGTTTTGTTTATATCAAGGGGGATGGAGGGGGGATGTACAATGGATGTTTTTCAGTAAAAGTACACTTATTTTTGGTTATAACATTCTAACTTATTTGATAATCTTTTGGTACATTCTTTTGGCTAGCCTTTATTGAATCACCATATTCTAAACATTTAGCAACTTCTTTTGCTTGAAACCAAAACACATATTTGCCTTCTTCGATTTCAGTTCGTACTGCAGTACAAGTGGCCAAATTTTTGTCTTCAATTCCAAATTGCTTTATCAGTACTTCGGACCGAATTTCGTTATTATGGTTTGTCACGATCAATATTCACATAGTGGTTTTTGTCAGATTCATGTGTATATATAATATATAATATATATATATANGTTTGTCACGATCAATATTCACATAGTGGTTTTTGTCAGATTCATGTGTATATATAATATATAATATATATATATAATATATATAATATATATAATCTATCTGTGTGTGTGTGCACAAAAAACTAAAAATAAAATTTCCCTGCAATTTTGTTNATATATATAATATATATAATCTATCTGTGTGTGTGTGCACAAAAAACTAAAAATAAAATTTCCCTGCAATTTTGTTTTTTAATGGCGACATGATTTTTTTTTTGTTTTCTCTTTTATTCTTCTTAATTCATATCTAATCACCTGCTACAAATAATAAGCAAATAATTACAAGTTGGTATTTTTATACGTATTTGTGACACAGCCAGCTTGAATAATCTAAAAAAAATTATAAATACCAATTTATGAAGTTTTTTGTGGTCAGTAGACACAAAATGATGACATAACATATGTAACCTAAAATTANTATAAATACCAATTTATGAAGTTTTTTGTGGTCAGTAGACACAAAATGATGACATAACATATGTAACCTAAAATTAAAAAAATTTTTCCAGATAATTTAACAGTTATTTTGTTCACTACAGTGGACAATCTATATCCACAAACAGCATAATTTAATTAAAATTTTTATAACATTAACTTTTTTAAAATAAATTGTGTAATTCAAATACCAATTATGAAAATTTTTACTAAAAAAACATGACAGAAAGGGTTAAAAAATGTATTTCTATAAAAGGAGCTAGCTACATAATAATNAAAATTTTTACTAAAAAAACATGACAGAAAGGGTTAAAAAATGTATTTCTATAAAAGGAGCTAGCTACATAATAATAAAATTTCAGCTGCCGATAAACAAACATTTTCAATCCTTTTAATGCACACATACATATAGGATAAAAGTGGAATACCATTATTGTAAAATTTACAGAATGTAAGTATTTGTTTTAATGCACTTGTCTCTGCACTTTCATTTATGTGATGCCAGTAGTCATTAAAGATACTTCTTTTATGAGTAAGCTCCCACCTGAGAGACTTTTTNCACTTTCATTTATGTGATGCCAGTAGTCATTAAAGATACTTCTTTTATGAGTAAGCTCCCACCTGAGAGACTTTTTTAACCAGTTAATTTTGAGCTTAAGGTTGCACTTGGTTAGATTATTAATTATATTTTTTGTAGATAATGTTCACNTTTTAACCAGTTAATTTTGAGCTTAAGGTTGCACTTGGTTAGATTATTAATTATATTTTTTGTAGATAATGTTCACATTATGATTGACAAAGAAATAATTTAAAGAGAGATGAAAATCTAGGATATAATTCTTGCATGGAACAAAAACTAGGTACTAATATTGTATATGCACAAGTTTAAAAATATCTTTTGTGCTAGGAATTAGATCTAATCAGTCCAGTAGGTGGTTGGTGGCCACATGTGGCAATGTTTGCACGTAGCGTGCATGTCAAAATAAAGCATGGCGGCAAAATGCAGATATTTGGGATAACCAGCCAATCATCTGTAGTGCTGCAATGTGAACTTTAGTGCAATTGATGTGGNGCAAAATGCAGATATTTGGGATAACCAGCCAATCATCTGTAGTGCTGCAATGTGAACTTTAGTGCAATTGATGTGGATATTCCTGCACTAGTAAATGGTTCAGATAAACTCTGCTTGTTTCACTTAGCATTCTTTCATTATTTTTAGGATTGTAGGCAGTTACTTTATTTGGCAGACCAGTTAAATATCGTTATTGGTGGGAATAGGATGTCACCAGTCAGGTGTTCGTCAATGGGAGTGGGATTTGGAAGACGTTGGTTGGGTTTGGGGTAAGTTTGAGTGCGCCCTAACATGCACAAGACATCTCATGGGTGGTATGCTCATGCCAATAGTGGCAGATGAAAAGAGGTAAAGTCCTCACCAGTCATAGTATAACTCCTGGGCATTCTGGCTTCAAGATACTAGCATGACGACCCAGATTTTAGCAGCCCACCGTTATACTCAAACACTGCACTCAGTTGTCTAAACCACGGAGACACTGAATATGCACAAACACATCAATGACCATGAAAGCAGTCGTAAGGCAGAGCAAGACCAACACATGATGCCACAGTCATACACGCTAGAGATGCGTTGATACACAAACAGAACTGAAACAATTTGAGAGTGCAAAGAAATGACAAGAGATGTGCTGCTAGGCTACCGTATTAGAGTTCATTTCATATAAGAAGGCCACATTCTGACAGTCAGTGAGTGGCAACTTAATATATTGAAAACAAATAACCTGCCATTTACAAAATCCTGTATCAGCTGATGCACGAACGAACAAAAGTTAATATTACGTTGGCTATTCTGAGAGCAGTGCCGAAGCACATCACACAAGCAGAAGATACGCGGATAAGAAAGAGTTCGTAGATTAATTAATACATTTTATTTTACGTGGTCATAAAATAGCAGTTTTTCATGCTACAAATTAAACTTTGTGCTAAAGTAGTAATGTATAGGTGTTCAAAATTAAATACACATTAAAACGATCCATATTAACATGAAACAACTACAAACCTTGGGAGATCTTTTCACGTCTTATCAGCACTCTCCATCCATGCTTTCCATACACGCTTGATATTAATTCCAAAAGCCTACAAAAATATTGCAGGGTATTTGTGAATTATTTCTTCAAATATTTTGACGAAATATATCTTAAACTCATGTTGTTTCAAGTCAACTTTTAAAAAGACGGGATCAGGAAGCAGGCCAAGTGCTGCCATCTGTTGAGAAACACATTCGGCTCGGAGAATTGCATTTGCTTCGCAAAAGCATAGTGTCATGCCATCCGCGCCATCTGTCTCTCTCCGGTAGCCCTAACCAGCCACAAAAATATAGCTTTCTTGCGTAAAATAACAAATTTACGAACATATACCAATGGTTTTATTTTCCCGCGAGCTCTGTATAATTTTTAAAGTAACATGTATTTGTGTGTACAGAGATTTTGGTTACTAGTAATTTCATTTGGGCCGGTAATCGTTACATCAAAGTCCATTATACGCCATGTTTTTCTCCCGCATGCTTTGCCGTTGGCGAGTTGACGAATGAAAGTGCGTTGTCAAGCAAGTTCCCCAAATAATTTTTATTTCAATTCTTAACATATTAGCTGTAATGTCCAAAATGTGATAAGAACTACAATTACGTCTTGCAAATGTTAACCCAAATTCTCTGTCTCGGATAAATTAAAAAAAGTTAGCAAATATTAAATTTTTTGCAAGGTTTTATATTTTTACTTTAATAATAACCTACACATTTTTGACACATGTCGGTCTATAAATACCTTAAAATTTGTTTAGCATTACAGAACAATGGCAAATGGATACATAAACAAAAAGTAAACATTGGTGCTACTTTCATCGAACTGTCAAAATCTTGCCAACTTACACGAGACAGACCATAGTAATCAACTGATGAGCTAGTTGCCAGTGTCAGNTCGAACTGTCAAAATCTTGCCAACTTACACGAGACAGACCATAGTAATCAACTGATGAGCTAGTTGCCAGTGTCAGTTCTGAACTACTGCTTGAAGGTGACAAGCTCTAGCCACTAGCCACTATGGTACACCGTAGCATGTGCTGCAGCTGACTTCTCCTGCAAGTTGATGATGTGATCAGCTATGGCTTGTTACTATCAGCTTTGTGGCAATTCATTCTTTACTTTAGTGTGTTGGTGGTGATGCCTATATATTGTGCAATAGTGTTTGTACCATAGCTGGTAGAGCAGGTTTTCTGTACTACAGTAATGGCTGCCTTGAATCAGGTATATACATATAGTTAATAAGTCTGCTATTTGAGGTGGAAGGTTGGTGCATAGCACATAGTGATAGACAAGTTGGAGATGGTAATAGGTTGCACATAAACACCGAGTACAGGGGGTTAGAAAGGGAGGTTGCTCCTTCACTTTTCAGCCAGGAGGTGCATCAGCCCCCTACATTGACAGACAGTGGTCGGTCACCACTTCAGATTGTAGTATGTATGTGTGCCTTCGGTAAATTGCTTACGTCAATCTTTTTAATATAAAATATATATTGTTTATAAATGTTTACGTAAAAAAAAATAAGTTCTGTAGTTGTATTAAAAGTAAGATGTTTAAAGAAAGAGGTAGCAATACATAAAATTACAATGCACATGGGTATGGCNCTGTAGTTGTATTAAAAGTAAGATGTTTAAAGAAAGAGGTAGCAATACATAAAATTACAATGCACATGGGTATGGTAATAAAAAGTTTGATAGTAGTCATGTGGAAACAAAAAGTCGGCTCCTATGAAAGGCTGCAATTTCAGATGTGGCAGTCGTTATGGAGGCTAGGTGGCTGTTTAAAAGCCAATGTTTATAAAATACTTTTTAATGTTTTTATACATGCTTGTGTTTGTCGTGGGGAAGTCGGAACTTTGTAAAGTTTAGGACGATTTTTAGTTCATTCATTGAGGCCTTTACAATATGAAACATCGGGTGATATCAGAGTTCCTGACGTTGGTTTATGTGCCATGGCTCACTGCATCTGTGGCGAAGGGGGTTTGGGGTTGACCACACTGAGGAAAAGTTTGATTATGTGTGGTCACTGTGGGTGGAAGATAAAAGTTTGGCTGTGGTAGTGAGACTGTAGGATACGGATTATTTTTGGCACCACAGGAGTGATAGCTGTCAAAATGTAGGTACTGAAGATTGTTGGCTCATTTGCCATGTGTAACTCATCNCTTGCCCAGAATATTACCAGATGAATAGATGAATTTGAGCAAACTGTGAGTATTTAGGCTGTCCTCTATAGATGTACAGGTCATGAAGATGTCATCAATAAATCATATTCATGTGTGTGGGTTGGTTGGCGACTAAGGAAATTTTTCTCAAAGCAGTCCATTGGCAGATTGACATAGATTGGTGCGATATGAGAGCCCAAAGTTGTGCCTTTGACCTGAAGATAAGGTTTGTACCTGAATCTGAAATTGCTGCTAAAGGTCAGCCTTACAAATTTGACGAGGGGACGGTTTGCTGTTTGGGATAGCAATCTGGATGGGTGGGGAATGTTGATGTAGAAAGATGAAATGTCTATAGTTTATAGTGACCATGAAGTATTCTGAGGGATGGTGCATAGGTTTCGCAAATGTTAGTGGGCAATGTCCTTGATATAGGATGGTAGCTGCTGTGCCCACAGTTGGAGGTGAGCATTTACAAGTGCAGAATTTCTATCCATCTAGCTGCCGATTACCGATATAATGGGGCATCCTGGGTATGGGCGATATTGAGAAGGTACCAAACAGGTGTAGGTTTTGCTGGCTGGAGTGAGTAATTTGATAGAATCATTGGACAGTACATTTAAAAGGGTCTTTGGGGCTAAGAACTGGTGAATTAGTTGCACTTTGTATTATTACAATAGCATGCACAGCATCAAAGTACTTGTTTCCTACATAAGGATGCACAACCATTCAGGGAACTCAGCTTTTCAGCAGAACCTAACTACCTAGTTTTCAACAACCTTTCACTTGTTCTGTGAAGCTTGGCCAATTTTTTTTCAAGACTGCGTCTTCTTTTGGCATATATGTATTTGCCATTTACTGCAATATGTCACTTATTGCTTTGGGAAGAATGGCTTGCAAACCTATAGAAGAGCAGGGCACTCACTGGCACACTATTAAATGATACTGGCAACCTCTTGTTGAACAAAAGAGTTTGACTATATGAGGAAAGGAGTATAGTCACAATCACCTCTTTGCACATAGTTGGTGTTGTACACACACATCAACAAAGCATGAAGAAGCATTAGTTTTAGCTTTTGTCCACTACCTCCCACATCATCTTATGTGTACTATGACAACCAAAGCCCAGGCTGTTATAATATTGCAGGGAAAAGATGGGGCGTACTAAATGAGAAAATTATGTTCCTGGGAACTAATGCTGCATCTATAAAGTTGTGTTTTCATGGTCCAAGCAATATATCAACTTAATGCCACATGTAACTTACGAGGTAATATTTGGAACAAAACTATATCTTATGGTGTCACACCACTACTTTGCTCTAGAAGCATTAAGCTTNATATTTGGAACAAAACTATCTCTTATGGTGTCACACCACTACTTTGCTCTAGAAGCACTAAGCTAAGTTACCCCCTCACCCCACCTAAACATCAGTGCAAAATTGAGTAATACACCTGACCTGAAACTTAAACCACTACTCTCTCTAGTCATTCACTAAGACTGGCATTGCATCATGCCCTCTACTGTAGCCCAACATTGTAGGGCATGCTCCTAATCATGTTATCTCAACATGCCCTTCTGCACCATCTTAGTTTCTCTTATCTTGTGTGTTCTATACAGAAAAAAAGCCATTTATAGCTGTAAATACAGTAGGCACATACGTACTATCAATATGTGCACATTCCTTGCTTCTCACAGCCCACTGAATCTACTCAATACAAAGCTTAAAACTAACGGTTCCACTTTATTAAGTTTGCTCCCTCAAGATGTGTACGGGTAGAACTTCTCGAACCGATAGTTTTGTTGAATTACTACTATGGAATTTCCTTTCCAGAGTGACTGGTTCTGAACTGGCCTCTCTATAGACATCCATCTGCTATCTCATTTGGAGAAACACACATAAAGTAGTGCTTTAAAATTATACATTTTCCATGGGGAAATTGAGTCTAAGGTATGGTGAATTTCTCTAGAACGGAGCNAAGTAGTGCTTTAAAATTATACATTTTCCATGGGGAAATTGAGTCTAAGGTATGGTGAATTTCTCTAGAACAGAGCTTTGGTGCAAAATATTTTTTCTAATACTTGCAGTTACCCACATGTACTTCTGTTTTATACACAACTGTCAACTCTGTTCTTGATTAAATTCCATAAAATTGTTGAACTAAATTTTATCAGTACCCAGTGTTTCCATTACCATGATAGATAGATATGTTCAATTTTCTTAAAGTTCATGGTACATATTGTTACCCTAAGTAGAAATTGCTAGGGCGTGTCAAAATCAAGTTATAAATGCAAGAAATTAGATTACAGTAATAGATTCTTTTAAAATTTGAGGTCATGTGCTGCATCAAAAAGTAAATGTAATCTCTTTTTGCAACAACATTAAAATAAATAAGTAAATTGTGTACAGTTATAAAATATTTGACTGTTATTGAAGAACCTTACACAGAGCATTAATTCAAATCCAGTTTTATAACTGCTGAGTATGATCTGTTGATTAAAAATTGGCACTGATCCAGATGCCAGGTTTCATGAAGTGCACACTAGATGAGGTTTGAAAAGGGGAAAGCAATCCATATTTTCTCTTCTCAATAACAGAGAATCCTTGTGAAGGCCGCAGAGGAAGCGCAAGCAAAACTTTGTGATGAATGTGCAATGACGTTTAGGTAGGTTATACATTTAAATGCCACACTGTCTAGTGGTCGCAGGTGATGGTAGCCACGTGATGGATTGTTTCCAAGTCTCGTCTGTAGCAGACAAGGGCACATATTTCAATTGCAATATATTGGAGCCACCTCTCATCTATCATAGTGAAGGTTGATGAATCATGCAAGACGAGCTGAACTGAAGACTAGGCTAGTCGCAGCAACTTGACGAAGAGTCACCTTCAGTATTTGAATATGAAAATGAATTGTGCGGGTGTTCCAGCCATTATAACATCTACAAAATAGTATGTGAAATAATGGGTAGTACAAAATGGTTTTCTGAATTTTAAAAACCTATATCTTTGCATTAGTTTCAGAGTTTTGTTTTGCAATTACCATTTTGCATGGTTATCACATTTGTGAACCATAGTTTCATGTAGGCATTTGTTAAACATCTGTTTAAAAGAGTGCTTCAGTTAAAAATAGCGATGGAGGAAGTTTCCTGCAGATCAGATTGAATTTTTAATATTAACACATTTTTTTTATTTTCCATATAGTTTCAATAGCCAAAAAAGTGTAGTGTGATTATCTCACAATCAACAAGCAGAAGTTATAAGATTGAAAAAATTGTCTTTTATGGAGAATGAAAGTTTTTCTACATTGTGAAATGTTACAACTTGAGATCAACTGGTGCCATTAAATACACAATTACATCAGCTAACTGATTTAATTAAAATATACTTTTTTAAAGAAAAATGTTTTTATATGAAAAATGTACGTTATTTATGATTATTAATAATTTAGTTATGATCTGTAAATTTTTTTTCTAATTATTTGAAGAAATGTTTATTTCCCCCAAAATGTTTTTTTTTTTTTTTGAAAATGAAAAAGGTGATCAAACTTACATTAACCTAATGCTATATATAAGCAGATGATCAGGCCATCTTACAAAACACATAATTTGCCAGCTGGCAGTATTTAATTAGACCTTATTAAAGTGAAAATATCACCGAAAAAAAGACAATCACAGCATTCTTTGGCACAAATCTCCCACTTACAATACTCAAAATGTGATGTACTCGTATTTGATGAGGAAGATAATGACTGCTATCATTCTTGGATTTTGTCACAGGTTTTACACAGTGTTCATCATCATCGAGGTGGTTGTCAGTGTCTCTAAGACTAGGGAGTTCACAATGTTACAAGAGCTTGGTCTCTTGTACCACAGGTGGGCGTTCCAGCCAGATACATTACTTAGGCCAACANATCATCGAGGTGGTGGTTGTCAGTGTCTCTAGGACTAGGAAGTTCACAATGTTACAAGAGCTTGGTCTCTTGTACCACAGGTGGGCGTTCCAGCCAGATACATTACTTAGGCCAACAGTCAAAACTGATATGGCGACACTGAGGGGCACACTTACAATAATGTATACACACAGCAATCACATAGAGTTTCTCTACTTGATGCAGGAGGTGCCAGAGAATGGAGGAGACGTGGCCCACTTGTCTTCCGTGCATGGCCCGTGCATCCTGAACGGCAGTGACCTGCGCTACATCCACCTGCTATGGCGGTTCACGCACCACGAGTGGGATGCCAAGTGGGACCCAAATGAGGAGCCTGGGAACACCCACACTGCCACCATGCATCTCAAGCATGAGATACGCTTCTTCAACAAGATTGGCATTATCAGTATGGATGTGCGTGCACAACAGGTCAGTAGCTATTTGTATCAAGAGTGTATGGTTCGGCCCCCTCACTTCATTTCTTTTTGTTGTAGCATAAGTAAAATACACTAAATTTTCATGGAACATGTTATGAAATCAAAATCAGGAATTAATAACAGTAAAACATGCTGAAAAAAAACATATTTAGAGACTTCAGCAACATTTTCCTCAAATGAAGATAAGAAATGATACATAAAAAATATCTTATTACTGCAGCTAGCTTAGATCAACTTGTGACTGAACTGTATCAGACATACTACCATGTAATGAAACAAGTTAGGTATATTTCCAATGTGGGACATTTGCTTAAAAAATAACAACCTCTATTCCCTGCCTGTGTTTCTTATCCCTTTTTACTGTGTGTGTGTAACGAATGTCTAATCACTATTGTTGGTAGTAGCTAACTACGTGAGCAAACAGGGGTGACATTTACTCCAAGATCTGAGGTTTAATTTTGTATATTACAAGCAAACCAACTGTAATTTTCTTTATAGAGGACAACTTAAGGACAAGGTACCAGGAGAAGGGGTAGGCTTTGCACCTCCCATCAGCAGCCAGACCCAGTAGGGTGCTAATAAACCTAAACAAACACTTTTTTTTATATATATAAAAAAAAGGCTATGTGCTAATTCACCTAGCGAGTACTCTCTTGCCCACTATTGACACCACAGAAGTCTCTCTCCTCTCTGCTGTACCAAGTAAAATTTTTTCTAACCTACCTTAAAACTAAGAGGAGATTCAGTGGTCATACGTAGGGAAGAAACCTAAGCACGTCTCGGGGCTGAGCCCCATATGCCTAGACCTGCAGGAAGGTTCAAACTACAAGGCCACATGCTTGCAGCTTTACTATTGCATCACAAAATAACACAAAACATTTATTGTGTACTGCTGAAATATTAAGCTATGTCTAAAGTCTAGGTAATAAACAGTTTGTATAGGCTATTTTTATGCAGTTGTTTCGGATATTGACATACGTTCCGACATAGCAAAACATTGGCACTCGCCAATCTGGATCGGCACAGCTTTACTACTTATTACATATTTTACAAACTCACTGATTTGGCAAGTGCCAAAAGAACATCTTGAGATGATGCAAATAAAATTCCACAGATTATGATAACTGTATTAACATCAAGAAAATGAAGACAAATAGTAATTTTAATTTGCTAGCCGATGTTACTCCTTGTGCGAATGTTGCGTTGTCTTACAGATCCTATGACTGTCTTGTTTCTGAAATAATTACAGTGTGGACATCTTGAGTTTGAAACCGGTTTATTCCTGAAGGGCAATAAATGGTTTTAAATCAAAAGTAAATTATTTGTAATGTTTATTTTTGAAGTATGCGGACCTGCAAGTCACTATCAAAAAGTGACTAATTTCTAATGCTAGTTAAAATATTGTAATAATTACAGGGATATGCTTCATGGTTTCAATTTGTGAGATATCACAAAATAATGTATTTCTAAATGTATTCACTAAGGAAAAATGAAAGTCACCAATGCATTTACTACAACAGGCACCTGAACACAATTTCTTACGTCATGTCACAAAAATTATATATGTTTAATATAAAATTTGGTAGCATTTAAAGTAAGATTTCAACTAAGCAGTTCATTTCTTTGCATAAAATATTACAAGATACTGTAACTCTCATTAAATTATCTTATTTATTAATCCTAAAGATTTTACACTAATTACAAATTACATTATTTCTTATGGCACACATTTTATGTATAGTCCACTCGTGAACACATGTGCCTGCAAACAACTTTTAGCAGCAAAGTTGTGCAGGAAGCGATACTGGCTGTCTTATGGTTCACTGGACTGAATGTGTCATTATCTCTAAATAATGTTTTTTAAAATTATTGTAATTCACCTTTTAAACATGTTAACAAATGTTGAAAATAATTTTCTTCAGAGGGTTACAAATTTCAATGTGAGAGGAAGAGGTAAGGCACTTTTCATACTAATAGGTCTTTATGTCCATAATGTAGAGAAGAGGAATACGTAGTTTCAAGCCTTACATTCTCAGGAATCACAAACATGCTATATATTCTTCCGCTGCCACGTAGTTTCCACCAGACTGTCAAAACATGTTTCCTCTGTAATGATGAACGTTAAACTTATCTACCTACATCAAAATGTGTGGCCAAGCAGCTCACGCATAGATAATGAGAAAATAATTGATTTNAAGCTATGTATAAAGTCTAGGTAATAAACAGTTTGTATAGGCTATTTTTATGCAGTTGTTTCGGATATTGACATATTTTCCGACATAGCAAAACATTGGCACTCGCCAATCTGGATCGGCACAGCTTTACTACTTATTACATATTTTACAAACTGACTGATTTGGCAAGTGCCAAAAGAACATCTTGAGATGATGCAAATAAAATTCCACAGATTATGATAACTGTATTAACATCAAGAAAATGAAGACAAATAGTAATTTTAATTTGCTAGCCGATGTTACTCCTTGTGCGAATGTTGCGTTGTCTTACAGATCCTATGACTGTCTTGTTTCTGAAATAATTACAGTGTGGACATCTTGAGTTTGAAACCGGTTTATTCCTGAAGGGCAATAAATGGTTTTAAATCACAAGTAAATTATTTGTAATGTTTATTTTTGAAGTATGCGGACCTGAAAGTCTATGTTCAGAAACACGCTATATCAAAAAGTGACTAATTTCTAATGCTAGTTAAAATATTGTAATAATTGCAGGGATATGCTTCATGGTTTTAATTTGTGAGATATCACAAAAGAATGTATTTCTAAATGTATTCACTAAGGAAAAATGAAAGTAACCAATGCATTTACTACAACAGGCACCTGAACACAATTTCTTAAGTCATGTCACAAAAATTATATATGTTTAATATAAAATTTGGTAGCATTTAAAGTAAGATTTCAATTAAGCAGTTCATTTCTTTGCATAAAATATTACAAGATACTGTAACTCTCATTAAATTATCTTATTTATTAATCCTAAAGATTTTACACTAATTACAAATTACATTGTTTCTTATGGCACACATTTTATGTATAGTCCACTCGTTAACACACGTGCCTGCAAACAACTTTTAGCAGCAAAGTTGTGCAGGAAGCGACACTGGCTGTCTTATGGTTCACTGGACTGAATGTGCCATTATCTCTAAATAATGTTTTTTTAAAATTATTGTAATTCACCTTTTAAACATGTTAACAAATGTTGAAAATAGTTTTCTTCAGAGGGTTACAAATTTCCATGTGAGAGGAAGAGGTAAGGCACTTTTCATACTAATAGGTCTTTATGTCCATAATGTAGAGAAGAGGAATAGCTAGTTTCAAGCCTTACATTCTCAGGAATCACAAACATGCTATATATTCTTCCGCTGCCACGTAGTTTCCACCCGACTGTCAATACATGTTTCCTCTGTAATGATGAACGTCGATGAGACGTTAAACTTATCTACCTACATCAAAATGTGTGGCCAAGCAGCTCACGCATAGATAATGAGAAAATAATTGATTTTGATGTAGAATTTTTATTGCTGCAACAGACATACGTTGATTGAGATCCATATTTTATTCACTTGAAAATTGTTTGGAAATTGCAGCTTTCTCATCCAGTAATCAGAAATAATTTTAAAAAAATTATAGTCTTAGTTTGATTTGGGAGGTTTATAATATTACTACAATTTTTATGTCAAATCCATTCATATAGTCACAACATATTTGAAACATTATCCAAATTGAAATTCAATATCACAAACACTTGAAATTTTATTCTAATCAAAAGACTGAATTCACATTTGCAACTCGCACATCCATTTAGCTGAATGCACTTACAACTAAAGTCGCGTAACTAGGCGTGTACTTATTAATAGCACAGCTTAAAATCGTAGAGCATAGTTTGTTATAGACAGCGAATTTGGTTTATCATGATTAAAAGTGAAATCCGCTCATCAAACAGGGGAGATCGGGCAGTTTACAATTTTTACATGCAACGAGGCTATTTATAAATTAACCACGGCACTGAGCGTGCCTGGATGACAATAATCACATAAATATTCTTTGTGAAAAAAACAATTCCGTTGCAAAACGCTGTAGGTTTTAAATAAATAAATAACATTTCTTCTTGCTTTGTTACAGAATTGGGAGGGAAAACGAAACACAAAATGACAAGTCGTTCTCAGAAAGGCTCAGTGGTAACAGACCGAATCAAAATCATTAGAAAGCAAAATTGCTTCACATGGAAATAGGTTATGTTAAAAAATACATAGAGCTCGCGGAAAATATAAATTTCTGGGAATTTGTTTGTATTTTACGCATGAAACACTAGTCATTTCATAGTATTGTGACTTTCGAAGCTAGCTGCGCACAATAGAAAATAGATGGCAGCACAGTTGCCTACTGCGAAGCTGTATGTACAGCAAAAGTTAACTATCATGTCCGTATAAAAGTACATTTTTCGTCTTATATGGGTTCAAAATGGCTTTGGTTTGAAATATATTACCTCAAATTGCTGTAGAAATATTTGAAAAATATGCTGCGACAGATCTGCTGCCTTTTTAACAAATATGAAGTATGCACGTGGCGGTGGCACTAGCTACAAACAAAACTAAACTATCACACACTGTTTAAGTTCAATTTGGTTTGAAACACCTGCACATTATTCTAATAACAGCTGTTTTGTGACGACATAAAATAAAATACATATACATTTTGTCTGCGAACTCTTTCCTGCCGGCGTATTTCTCAAATGTCTGTTGTGAGAAGGCACAGCAGTCGGAATAGCCAACATGATATTCTCTTTCAATCATTCACGCATCAGCTGATGCAGAATTTTGTTCATGAGACGATGTTACTTTAGTTTAACATGTTGCCTCATACTGGCTGTCAAATAAACAAATTCTTATACAAAATAGACTATATCATGCAGATTGTACAGTAAATGCTAAAATAGTTAAAAAAAAAAAAAAGTGCAATTATAAAAAGATGTGTAAAATGAAAATACTGGAGAAAAAACATACCTGCAAATAACTGTCAAGAACAAAAGGAAAAAATTTCACTGTTAAGACATTACTGTTATTTTTCTGGTTCATTAAAATTACTTTAATACATAATCACACATAAGTATTAAATTTTTAATCTGAGGTACATAACTTATAGAAAAAAATTGTGTACAATTTGAAAATTTGAAGCTTTGCATTTGCTACAATCTAGTGTTTTTTTTTTTTACATTCTCTGATTCAACACTATTATTACATATTTCTATAATTACTCGCAATTTTTTTTTTTTTTTAAATAATGATATTTCATTCATTCTATAAACATAATTTTCTTCCATAGCATCTTGAAGATTAATTTCAAGTATAATTTTTCTGCCCTTACAAGGAATTCTTTCATACTTTACAAAGAATCATATATGTCAATTTAACATTTTATTTATCTTCAGGATAACTAAAGAGGAATGCAAGTACTTGTAAATCGAGCTCGAGCAAATACCTCCTTACGGCTCAAGCTCAGCTTTAAATATTTTTTCAGGTTCGAAATGGTTAAAATTATGTTCATTTTAACTTGATGTAAGTTTTTGACCAAGGGAGAATTTTATATTTGTCTTAAAGTTAACGTTGCAGTGTGTAAGGATTACACTATAAATATAAAGAGCATACATGTGCCTTAAACATACACATGCCATCAGCATGGCATGTAAACAAGAAACAATTGGTCCGGCACACCTGAAAGTTTCGCAAACCTCAATAGCTGTTATATCGCATGACTTGATGGAAAGAATCTAAATTTCTTTTGTTTGCATTTGCCTGCTTTGCAATTGTGCTAATCGCAAAAAATTTTAATCAATATCTTGAAGTCATTGCATCACAAGTGCTCATGTTTGTCAAGATTCCTGGCATAAAAGTGGTGCTCGCGATTTGTATGCTGTCATTTTGTCTATCACACTTGTGGCCTAGTTCACACATTACCTTTGTAGAACCTCGTGTTTTCCCATATCTATTGCATTTGACTTACCAATTAATAAACAGGAAATGTGTGCTATGGAGCATCTTGTGTGCAATTAACAATTATGATTTTTTAGTGTAATATAATTCTGGTGTCGTGAATTTGCGTAACCAAACATTGTTCATATATACAGTGAAACCCTTTTAATAAGTTTTCCACTGTATTTCATAGCTAAACAGTTTTTCCGAATACATTTTGCTTTTGGGCAGAATATCTGATCAATGGATGCGGAAAATGTATGTTTTAAGTCTTAGAACGCAGGTTTTTTTTAACATTGTTTATAGGATAGCGGTCGGGACTGTAAAAAAAAAAAACGAATTTGATGGAGAAATGGAATAAACGGGATCGTAGCAACGAGGTTTCACTGTATATTATTTTTATCAGTGATGTATTATAACAAGATGTTGCAGTGTTTATTACATAATCGGCACCTCGATAATGGGATTCATTCGCTTTAAAGGCACAAAATTACCAAATTGCCTCCAAATTAGTTTTCATCTGGAGGTTGTGTATTAGGTTATGCATTTCCATGTATATTTTATAAGATAATTAACAATTTGGAATAAATAACTGCACTTTAATAACCTGCACTTATTTTTAATTTTGGCTTGGCTTAAAGATCTGAAATGCAGGCTCGCCCATCTCTACCTACAAATTACATACACAAAGCGACATAAATAAATCTAACCAGTTTTCATAAGTTACAGGATCTTCAAGTTTTTGCAGTCAAATTGTAGCACACTCCAAAATTTTTTACTTCTATCATTTGCAGGATAGTTATTTTCATGGTTGCCTTTTAAAAGTAGATTTCTATTTTGTGTGGGAATCATGCTGGTGATGCATGCCACTGCTATACACTCATGTCAACTGTCTCTTTAATATGTACATACATGTACTGTATGCATGGAGTGATCAGTATTTTTTTTTATTGAACTGGCAAATTTAAACCATTAAAATAACATTTACAAAAAATCAAACGCTTCAATTTAATATTTTGCTGGGTGAAAATAAAGTATGTGTACAATTAATCAATCATTTTTGTGATATTGTATTGCATTTTAAAAATCACAAAATTTGAGAAAAAGTAGAGAAAAAAAACATACAAAAATTAGGTGTGTGTAATTCACAAACAAAACAATATTATGAAAGGTAAGAGTGTTCTGTTAAATTATTTCTTAGAACTGCAGATTTCTTAGAACACAGATTACATTCAAAGCACTAATATTATCTTTATTATAAAACTTATTCTTTTGTCTACAATAAATGAGCTTGAAGCACGGAAACTTTTCAGTAGTCTTGCTTGGGCTTAGCTCAAACTAAAAATCCAAGGCTCGCAGACCTCTACATAACTATAAACAATTTAATAATTCACACTATTTTGTATATTTTTGTGACTCAACTTTTAGTTTCCATTAACTAAAAAAAAATTTTAATAATAAAATCAACTAAACTTTTATACCGTTTCACTGTAAAAGTTAACAGTTTCATTCCAAATGTAAAGACATGTATTCACCTAAGAGCACTGGCCCAAGAATAAGATTGAATTAGAGAGTAAAATAAATAAAATTACTAAGTGAATAATTACAACTGTCGCAGATCACTGCTTAAATAATTACATACTTCTTTTTATCTTTTTTCCAATTTCAAAAAATGTAATATTATGATCTTTTTACAGAATTAGAGAGGTTTTGGTTGGCACTTAATTAACAGCAAAGACTTGAGCACCAATGAGGTGAAGATGGAGCAGTGTCAGAATACAAGGGCAGGGGAAACAGAAGCACCCGAGAACACCCACCAGCCAATTGTCTGCCACATGTACCACATCCTGCCGGGAGTTGAGCGCCTTGTTTACCTTGGTGGGAGGCAAGTAAGCGGACAATTACTGCGTACCACCGCTGCCTCATTTACAGAATAATTACGAACACACTTGCAAATGTATCCCACAGTGTTCAAATTGTAATTTTATTTTTACAGATTGGGCCTGCATATGTTGAACTTAACTTCACATCATCAATGGGAAACATGATTTTCCTCCAATGCATAACACCATTAGAGCCGATGCTCCAGAAAGTAATTCATCGGTTGTACTGCCCAAGACACATGTACCTGTATGCAACAATTGCAATGTGGGGCGAGAGTGTCATGGTAAGTCAACTCTTAAGTTTGTAGACATTACTTATAATGAAAACTAAAAATGACTTCTTACCTTATAGGCGCACTTGGAAGCACATTAAACAAAACTTATAATCTGCTGAGATGAGACAATAACCTAAGATGAGTGAGCAAAGCCACTTGATGTATTTTTATTTTGTAGTATAAAATCAGTGCTGCTAGTTCAAATGTCCCTCCCCCTTTCACCCAAAACACCATATTCTTCTATAAAACCAGAAATGCAGCATATAAACAGTGACATACTAAGTTCAATTTGATTACACAATGCAATTTCATTTAGAGAAGTTGTTTGGTTTATATACTACATACACAAAAATTCTACAACAGGAACATATTAAATAAAACCCCATATCTGCTAAATTTACATATTTTATTTTACTCTTTTTTAGCAAAGTTTCACGTTTAGGCAACAGAATACTTTTATGATGGCTTAGCCAAAAACTGGTGGATTAGTCGGTGGTGTGCTTGGTTTAAAGTCAATGAGCAGTTGTCATTTTTTGTACTTATAGTAACAGATGACCTGCACTGTATACAGTATTACAAGAGTGGATGGAATGGATATAATGTACAATTAATAATCAGACAATGGATCACAATTTAAGTTGGTGCCAAGTTACACAAACGTAGCCAGTAAACATTTGAGTGGAGTAGAGAGATGTGGGTGGTTCTTAACATAGAGATCTTGAGGGTCGATGAGGGTGAAGTGAGGTGAGTATGGAGCAGCGTCAGACAGCAAGGGTAGGGGAAACGGGAGAGCTCTGAGAAAATCTGCCAACCAGCAGCATTGTCCGGCACGATTCCCATAAGTGAAAATCCAGGCGTGACTCGCCGGGAATCTAACTCTGTTTGCCTAGGTTGGAGGCAAGTAGTCTGACCACTACACCGCCATGGTCCCTAGTAAACACACGAGATGATCAAACAATAGGCAATACCCACTGCAGTCAATTTTTGTAGCAAGGGGAAAAAACAACAACTGTGTGTTGACTTTACCGACATAAACAAAGCACACACAGGATTGCTTCAATTCAGTCTGTGCAGCCTGGCCAGTCCTCTTACATAATCTGAGGTTAGTTACAATTCACAGTTATTGCCAACCACTACTGGTATGATCAAACCTAAAAAAGAATTCCATAGTTTCCTGTGAAAAACTCTACACATCTTTATGTAACATTCAGAATGGAAAACAAATTGTATGAATGGATCGACTGACCAATTGTTTTGTATAAAATCACACAACTGCAAAACCATAATTTTTTATCCTTGTTGCAGGAAAACTAATTACAAATGTGTTTTTCTCACAAAGCCATTTCAACCTTTCAAAAGTTTGGAGAAAATTCTTTGACAGATAGTTAATTTGGTAGAGTTTCTTGTTGTAAAGATATAACTTTTAAGAGTTGTAATGATAACAAGTGATAACATCTTTGTGCAGTTTGAGAGGGACGTAATGGTGTGGAACCACAAAACCTACATAGAGAGGCCTCTGCTTGTGAAAGAAGATCGTAACATAGCACGACACAGGCGCTGGTACAGCCAGTTCTACTCTGAGCATAGCCCACGCTTTCAGTTCCATCAAGAGACACTGGATTGGTGATCACAAACTGTTATTTTCCAACAGAAGTATAAACTGTGCTTTATAGAGCACAAGTGAAGGTGAACAGTAGTGTAAAATGTCACATGTTGAGATCAACACAGTTTTATATTGATAATATGCTGGAAGTGCAACTGAATTATAATGAAGTGCCACTTATAATTCAACGTTTAGCACTTTGAAGTTTTTAATTTAAAAAAGAAATCTGGTTTTGATAATTTACTTTCAGCTTCACACACTAAAAGCACTTTAAGTACACTAATCACACAGATGTGAAGGAAGAGTATCCATCACTCAGTCATACTTGGTTGATGGAAAGCTAGAATGATTATGTTTTGGATTAATCATTCCAACTAATTCTGAAATTTTAATCTTGTTAATGATGTAGTATATTAAATAAGCTAGTAGAAAATCTACTACATGATTATACTGAAAAAATCTTAATACCTCTTTCAACAGTTCTGAACTGAGTCAGTAAATAGTCTTTTCTTAATGATGTTGGTAAGACACTGTTCTTCCTACAAGTTGAATGTATGACAACTAATCCCACTGAGTTTTAAAAGGATCTGAAAACAATTCACATAACATGTATCATACATTATCAGTAACTCATGGTGCATACATATCTCATCTTGGTACACACTTCTTGCCTTCACCTATATACATTTCACTGGCCTCCTTTGATTTTTAAATTGTGTTAAGTTGAGCGGCATCTTTGCATGAATTTGTTCACAAATACGTTTTGCGCTTAGTTTTTATAACATTTTGTACCTGGTATCACGTGTATGCTTTTGATAAATTTGTAACAAATACAGAAACAAAAGTGCATGGTGTATTAGTTACTTCTAACAGTGACAATGTAATAAAATTATGGCAATACAATTCATCCATATTTGCTGTGGGAAGAAACATTAAGGCTTTTCTTTTTACATGTCTTTAACGTAACAAAAACTGTTACAGTTTGTAGTCGTTAAGAGTTGTAGAAAAAATAGTTTACTATAAGTTTAGTTTATGACATTGTTTAATTACTATTATGTTGTACTCATGAATGTATGCTCTAACAGTGATTAGTAATTATCCCTGCTCCAATGTATGGTGCTTTTAAAATTGAATACAAGGTTGTCTCGTGTGTTGAAGGATTAGTTTTGTAATTAAAATATGAAGTACAATAGTTTAGACATTTCTTAGAATAGCATGAATGTGATGTGTGTAGCCAAGATGCTGAAATATATTTCTGGAGAATATGTGAAGAGTCTCTCTCTTAGTTATAGACTAACACACAGGCGAACCCCACATTCTTCAGGCCGTTGTGCTAGCATGACATTTCGTTGGCTAGGCATGCTTTATCAGGTTGCAAGTTGGAGGTCACTGTAATATACTGGAAGGGCAATGTTGTTAGTAGACCTAGTGGCCAGGTGGCAAACTAGGGTGCAGCGAGAGATTTGAAAATTTGCCAGTATAGCTGACAAGTGTGGTTTGGAGATATGATTATCATATGTTGAGGCCTGGAATTTAATAATAAATTGGTGAGCTCATTTACAGCGTCTCAGTTTTGGACTATTGCTTGAAGGTGGTAGGGCTCTCACAACTATGGTACCATAGCAGGAATCAAAATATTTGTTGTGTGATGATACATGTGCTGCAACTGGTTTGCCTTGTAGGTTTTGGATGTGACCAGCTATGGCTTGTTTAGTGCCTACTCTGTGGAGTGTGTTGGTGGTGAGGCCAATGTATTCTGCATTACAGTGTTGGTTAACTGATAAATCAGATTTTCTATTGCACAGTTATAGTTACCTTGGATGGGACACGTACGGCCGATGGGTGGCACATGAGTCACAGCATGAGTTTGGACGGACTAGTTCGTTGCAGAGGTTAGGTGGCCTTTTGAAGACAAATCTGGGTGGTTTGTAGAGCAGGTCTTGTGTTTGTGGTGAGAAAGCCAGAATTTTATATCCAGAGTGGAGAATGGTTCTGAATTCACTTAGGCCTTCATGATATGGGACCACCAGGTCCAGGTTGTTGACCTTTGTTTGTGTTCCGGTATTTGAGATGGCTTGCTGAATCTGTTTGTGGACGAAAGGCCTGGGGTAGCCCCGTGTTAATGGATGCTCTGACTATTTGTTCACAATATTTGTTTAGATAACTGTTGATGGAGCAGATATGTTTGACTCTTCTGGAAAGACTGTAGGGTAGGTATTTTTTGGCATGGTATGGGTAGTAGCTGTTGAAATGTAAGTACTAACGGTTGTTGGTGGGTTTGGTGTGCATAGCAGTTTGAATTGTGCCATTGTGGAGAGTCAGTTCAACATCCAGGAATATGGCATGTGTTTTGAAGCATGGCCAGGTGAACTTGAGTGAACTGTGTGCGTTTAAGTTGTTCAGAAAGTGAATTACGCAGTCTTCAGTGGAAGTCCATATCAAGAAGATGTCACCGATGAAACACATCCAACAGTGTGGTTGGTGACAGAGGAAGTTTTCTTTTGACCTGCTCAGAAACAGATTGGCATAGGACGGGGCCATACATGTACCCAGCCTTTGACCTGAAGGTAGTGTGTATCTTAAAATCTGAAGTTATGGTTGCTGAGGGTTAACCTGGCAAGTTCAACAAGGAATGCCGTAGAAGATTTCCTGTGTCTGGGTCTTTGCTTGAAGTCATATTATATGGCTGACAATCCAGATGAGAGGAGGATGTTGGTATAGAGAGATATAACATCTATGGTGACCATGCATGCATCTTGGGGAATGGTGCACAGGTGTCTCAAGCGTTCAAGGAAAGTGGCCAGTATTCTTGATGTGGGATGATAGCTGTTGTACCCAAGGTTGAAGGTGGGTATCTACAGAGTGCTAAGATTCTGTCAGTGGGGCTACCAATCCCTAATACAATGGGATGTTCTGGGTTTGGCCGTTCCTTGTGTATCTTCGGAAGCAGGTATAGAAATGGTGTGATGAGTTTATTAGGATTAGGGGTGAGAAATTTAATTGAAGCCTCAGATAGGTCTTGGAAGGGGCTCTGGAATCATAGGAATCGGTTAATATGGTTGCAATATCTGGTGGTTGGGTCTTGTCATAGACATTTGTAGGTAGATGTGTCCTTGAGTTGGTTTTCTACTTCTAAAATGCAGTCTGTTTTGTTGGGTATCAATGTGGTTGTGCCTTTGTCAGCTGGCAGTATCAGTATGTCTGGGTTGTTTTGAAGATCTTTGATGACTTTTCTTTCTGAAGAGGTTATGTTGCTATTGTTAGGTAATAAGGTGGCAAAAGCAGGGTCTGCAATGTCGACCAGGTGGTATGTGATGAACAACTCAATGAGATGAAAGTGCATAAAGGGGGGAGGTTCCGAAGTGAATGGGGGTGCAAAATGGTCAGAGCTGGATTAATGGCACTACTGTTGTGGCTTGGTGTGGGGAGGTTGTCAAAAAAGTGATTGAGTCTGAAATTGCGTATGAAGTTTAGGGCATCTTTTACAGTGGCAAAGTGGTCAAACATTTTGGAGGGGGAGGGAAAGTCCCTTTTGTAAAATATTGTCCTCAGCAGCAGTGAGGTAATAGTTCGAAAAGTTTAGTACATGTGATTTGCGGTTTTATGGGGCAGTGGTTCTTTTCTGGTTATGAACGGGAATGGCTTAGGCAGAGTTGGTGTGGTATGTGCTGGTGTGGGAAGGTGTTTAAGGNCTCTTGCTGCTACTGCTGCTGCTTGCTACTACTTGATACTGCTACTGCTCTTGCTGCCTGGTACTATTGCTACTGCTCTTGCTACTGCCTGCTGCAAGAGCAGTAGCTAGCAGCAGGCAGCAAGATTAGTAGCTAGCAGCAGGCAGCAGCAAGAGCAGCAGCAGTAGCAGTAGTAGTAGTAGCAGACAGCAGAAGCAGTAGTAGCAGGCAGCAGGCCACCGCCTCCTGCTACTACTGCTGCTTACTGCTTGCTACTACTGTTCTTGCTGCCTGCTGCTTTCTACTGGTATTGCTGCCTGCTACTACTGCTTGCTGCCTGCTGTAGTAGCAGGCAGCAGCAGCAGTAACTAGCAGTAGCAAGCAGCAGCAAGAGCAGCAACAGTAGTAGCTGTAGTAGCAGGCAGCAGTTGCTGGGCAATGTTTCGAGCAATTTTCTGCTCGAAGCATTGCCCAGAAAATTGCTCAAAACATTGGCCAGAAAACTCGTCTAAAGATTGCCCACAGCAAGAGCGGTAGCAAGCTACTACTGCTATTGCTGCCTGCTGCTATTGCTGCCTGCTACTACTGCTGCTGCTCTTGCTACATGCTGATGCTGCTCTTATTGCTGCCTGCTACCACTACTTGCTGCCTGCTACTACTGTTTACTGCTGCTGCCAGCCGCTCTTGCTGCTGTTGTAGTAGCAGGCAGCAGCAGCAAGCAGTAGCAAGCATCAGCAGTAGTAGCAGCCAGCAGCAGCAGCAAGAGCAGCAGCAGCAAGAGCAACAGCAGCAGTAGTAAACAGCAGGCAGCAAGAGCAGTAGCAGGCAACAGTACTAGTAGCAGGCAGTAGCAAGCAGCAGGCAGCAGCTGTACTAGCAGGCAGCAAGAGCAGTAGTAAGAAGCTGAAAGAGCAGTAGTTATAAATGTACCCAGGTCATTAAAATATACACAAAAGTGTTATCCTGTATATTTTACACATCCCATCTTTTAAACACCTCCCCCAAAACTAATTGTAATGAAAAGTGTAAACACATTATTCACCTGCATCACAAGAAATCACTGGATTCTACCAAAATGCAGCAGACCAACTTCAAGTTCATATTTTCACAACTGTTCTCACATTGGCTTTGATTTCTCAATCTCTACATTTCTTTCATGGCCTTAATTTTGCTGGTTACATAATTGATTTTTCCTGGAAACTTTAAACCAAAGGAATATTACACTAAAAATGTGCATTTTGGCTATCTGCTTTTTATTTTTTTTTATAAAAAGTTTATAATACAATTAAAATACATTACAGTATTTTTGCCATATAAAATAAGATGAACTGTTACGGAATGGTAAACAAACTCACTGATATGTGACTTTTTATATTGCAGAATGAAATATGAAGTTTATGCTGTCATATAGGATTTCTCTTCATTCATATTATAATACACACCAACACGTCACAATGTTAAACACTTCCCATCTCAATATAGAGACAAAATTTTAGGCCTAACAGATACATAGGAAATTGTATGAAAAATAAACACAAAATTTTAATTACTGTATTAAATAAATCCTGAGAGTTGTTTTATATTAATTATTGAATCTTACGTGCATGTCTAACATCAGTTTCTTTTCACATTTCATTCTTTCTTAGGCGTGTAATACAGTTTACTGCACAAGCTAAATTATAAATGCTACATAAAACTTACAACCTGCAATCCACAAGACAAACTATAAAATGAAGTGACACAACACTACTCACACCTGACTGAATAACTAGTATTTGGTTGCAATAAATCCTACAGAACTATCAAAATCATATTATTGATGAACAGCATGAGAAACAGATGAATGGTAAACATGTTAGCAAAATCATCCACTCTCACTGTTTGTCAAACAACCAAGCTGCTGCACACCTTCCATTGCATGCTGTCTCTTGTATGTATGAAAAATGTCCATACATAAAATTAAATATCGTTGCTTAAGAAATGATACCACCTCAATTATATTTTAATTAACACAGAGGTTTCCATATCAAGGCAAAATTACTGTCCCTACATAACATTCTTACCCATTAGTTCAACATAGTTCACAGATTACTTAAATGATAGCACTTTTATCACAGTTAAAAAACAATACAGCACAACTACAAGCACTAATATTTTCAAGACTGACGCGCCACGAGCGACATCATTCTCTCATATAGCCTCGCCACAGCCGCGACCCCCTCCTAGGAAGAGCCGTTACGCAGTACATGCCACAAGGCGCCTTCCAAGCCAGGGTGGTTTGCCCGGCCATTGCAGTCTGCTGCACTACAACCTGCTTTGCATCACGCTGCCGCTTATCCCTCCAGCGCCCGGCGCATGAGGGAAAGTCTCCACCGCTCTCAGTTACTCTCTTCTCTTCTTCGCGTCTCTCTCTCTCTCTCCACACCCTTGCAACCCCCGTGCTGACCCTGGGAGCCGAGTATAAATACAACCCGCAGTCCTCAGTTAGAGGCTGTCTCACGTCAGTCCCCTTGCCCGGTGTTACTCTGCGCGAGAGCACACCGACAGCTGTCTCGTGCCAGTTCACTTGCTCAGTGTCACGCTGCCCGAGAGCCACCAGACTTCAGGTCTCACCTTCGCAGAATGTCACGCTGCCCGAAGGACTACCGACTTTTTCAAGTCGCATCAGTCTTACGCTGTTCAGTCAAGAGTTCTGTTCTGCACGAGACTGCCGCGCTACCCGGCAGCATACCAAAGCCCCTGTGCTTCCAGCTACCTTGCAGCTCACACTTAGATATCACGAGTGCGAGTATCGCAGTTTTGGGGTTGCCCTAGCCCCCCCGCGTCTTCTGAGACATAGGTAACTATACCAGTTGGCAACTTAGAACCGGCCCTTCAGGCATCAATCAGGGTACAGACTGGTTTGTGTGTTTTAATTGAGCAATCAATAAAACAGGCATAAATCAGACTTGGTCAAGTTGTCTCCAGCACTCTGTATTCCTACACCTTGTCCTTTCTATTTTCGGTTTGTCACTTGTCCTAGTAAGAGACTTTCTAGGGTTAGCCACGAGCAAACACCTTGCTCATTTTCTCTCCTAATGATAGCTGTCTCGAAGTGCAGCTTAGGAAACTTGCCTTCCTGGGCCTCATTAGAGCAGTTGTTTTTTGGACTATCGACCTTCCAGTAAGTGCCTGGGTCAGATCACGACGTTCCACACGCCAGGGAGCCACAGGAGTGGATGCCCTTTGCCGTCTACTGTAACCTCCAGCTTGGAACTTATGTCAGATCGCGACGTTCCGTGCACCAAGTCTCTGGGTTGAAGACCAGTGGTACGGGTCTCCCACCTAGCCTGACCTACGCATCCCTCATTCCATAAGACTGTCTCTACCTCTTACTGCCACCTACTATCAACCTAATTGTTTACCCCCACCACCTTATGCCTCATTAGAGGGCTGGGCAGGGCAAAGCTGCCAAGCTTGGGTTAGCTAGGTTGGGTACAAAGGGAAAGCGGCCCAGTTGACAACCAGGTATACTCTTAGAAGAAAGAGGAGGCTGCACGTCAAAGAGGGTCAACCACCAGCTCAGCAAGCTCCACTTCTAACCTCCTCTGGCACGTACCACGCGCAGTATCTCCGCTGCCACCTATGCCTTCATCCGACAAGCTAATGTTACCAGGGCAGTTAGAGCCCTTAACGTCACACCAGTTTACATTCCGACCAGGGCACCCACTCGCCCATCGCTTGTCACCCAAAGCTCAACACACAATTATTGACGTGTCCAAAGTCAACAACTCAGGCACCAAGAAAAACCCCGTTCAAGCGATGACCACAGCTTCACAGTCGTCCAGGGGGGGAAGTACCTCGGCGTTACCCTCCTACAGCAAATCCCTCTAAGAGTAAGTGACGAGACAACAAGACAATACCAAAAATACCACCAGTGTTCAACAGTTACCAAAGTGCCACATAGGCTGTATTGTTTTTTTGTGTGACAATATGTAAATATGTATGGAAAGTACAGTAATAAAATGATAAAAATGCTTGAGGGCTTTTCTTAACATTTACCAATATTTACAAAGCTTTTTGTATTTTTTTTTAGATTCTAAAACTCTTGCAACTTCTTTTTTGTTGAAGATATGAAAGTTTGAGAATATGCCTAACATTTGATAGAGCAGCCACAGTCATTTAAATACATATAAAATAATTATCACCAAACCAAATTATCCAGTTGTCAGAATTGGTCAGCCAAAGGCTCTGTCTGGTATTACATTCCCTGCAAGGCCACAGATACTTCACATTTGGGAAAGTTCTTCTCCGATCCTGGACTGGGTGTTGTCATTGTATGAAGGCGAAAGAACAACACAATCACTGCTGAATTGCTTAGTCTCTGAAACCTGAATGTCAAGGTTAGACACTCAAATACTGAAAATAAGTAAGTGTTTGGTTTGTAGTTCACTTACACACAAGACATCACTCTGGTCTTTCTTCCCTTTAATACAATGCAATCCCACTGCAATTACACAAAGGGCATAACCTCCATTAATCACATCATGCTCAAATCATCACCACTGATGCAATAATTGAATCTGTAACGCACAACCCGAGATTTTCCCCAAACACTTGAAATCATTTTTTAGACAATCAGACACAACTGCTAGCAAGCAGAGTAAGCGCACTGCTAAAGATTCGCTGCAAAATCACAGTCCACTTAAATAATAAGTAATACTAAAGTAATATATAAAAGGACAGAAGCACAAGTACTTACAAGTCTATTTGTAAACAGGCACACACACAAATAAGGAAGACACTTTTTCACACAGTAGTGATGTTATGCTTGCTAGACCAGCTTTATTGGGCGGCGAGTTGTAGGACACTGCAATATGGCGAATGGGCACTGTTAGTGAACCTAGCACCCTAGTTTGCCACCTGGCCACTAGGATCACTACCAACAGCGTCCATCAACCATTTTTTTACAGTGTCCAACAACTTGTCACCCAATGAAACTGGCCTAACCGCAAAATGTTGCGACTGTGCAAGCGCGTGAAAAATGTGTCGTCCTTGGTAGCCTAGCGGCCTACTTGTTACCATTACTTTAATACTGAAGTAAATTATTCCAAAGGTTTTTTTTTGTATCAGAAATTTGCAAATTCAGTGAATAATTTATTTTAAATAACTTTCAAACTAATCTAGAATTATATTCGCACACAGGAGGCAATATATACTTCAACTGTTCATTAACATAAAAAGGGTATCACACAATTTGCAAACTGAAATATGCATATGTACTGCAGTTAACTTCAAAAAAGTTTCTCTGCATTCAGTCAATAGAATGTAACAATTTCTGATTGATTTCAAGTGATGCATGTGGCTTCTCAGTTCACCCTTACAGCCAGTTAGTCACATATACTGCATTTCCCCAGTGCTTGCAATGACAACTACTAGCAACATGGCAGGCCACTTGTATTATTGTATTATTTTTGAGGGTACCACTTTCATTTCGTTGGAAGACATGATAATATTTCAGACAACAAAACTTACCCAGGCAAAGAATGTAGATACCCAATACACAAGCAATCAGAACACTATCCTGAATTTCTCATTTTCAGGGCAAACTGTACACCAGGTGCAGGATGCAAGCAATCTTATTGGTTGGTTAATTAGTTTTCTTTGTATGTTAATCGGTGCTAGTACTAATATAAAATAGCAGTTGCAAATGTGTATTAATTTTATGAAACACACTTCACGATAGGCAAAACACTCAAAACTTGTCTAACCAACATATATGTTTGGTATAGCTGATGTTATTTGTAAAACATAAACCACCAATTTTTCTCCATGTGTGTGCTTTACTGGTTCAGACAATGCTTGTTAATGCGGTTTTCGGCAATGTGGACAAAGTAGAGATTTCCTCAGCTGATCAGTGCTTTAAAAAGCTTGCTACATCTGCTGCCACCTGCCAAAATAAATTATTATAAATTTCAATATTGGTAACCTATTCCCACAGCTACAACATACAACGTTTAAGTAATTTTCCTGGTAAGCTGACTACAAATTCACCATGGGAACAAACACAATTTTCATGTATGCTAATTACAACATAGAATGCTAATTTTCTGCAATATAAGACCATTTACATTTTAAAGAACAGACGGAAACATCAATGTTTTAGTATTACAACTGCAGTTAAGACAATCCTGTGGTAGAATTTGTCCAGGCCAAAAAATTGCAATAATTCAGCTCATGTTTAATTGACATTTAAGTGAAGTAACCAAAATATGGATAGACTTTTCAGTCCTTTAATAAACATTTAAAGGGGGTTTTACTGTATTTTATAGTAAACAATGGCTAATTTGATGACTTACGCTTTTACATTGTTTTTCAAAACACAACCAAATACCTTTACAGTAACTGATAATGTAGACAGAATGCATATTAGGATTAAAAATCCTTATCTGAGGTGCAGTAACAAAACTTATAACAAAAATATTTTATGCAAGCATTTAAAAAAAAATTAAATCATAAAAATTATAAACTATTAACAACAAAATAGTGTATAATTAATACAGAACAACAACTTCAGTTTTACTAACAGATGAAATAATTTTCATTTCACAACTGAATAATACTTTTGACAATAACACATAACCAGAATAAATGCTGACTGAAAATGTCATCATGTGAAAACACAATGCATTGGACCCATGAAATATGGATATGGTCTTTTGTAAAAATACAATAAAATGGCAGTTACACACACAAAATGTCTGCCAAAATATTTGTAGCGTTTGGAAAGATACTACTTTTACACTATCGTATCGTATTACACAGTCAAACATTTACAGACTATAAATATGATTTGTAAAATGAACTTTGGTTGAGTCAGTTTAAAATTGTTAAAATAAAACTCCTACATTTTACATTACGTTACCTTATAATTCTCCGTACAGATATAAAATGATACCTCAAAAATACATTGTTTAATTGCTTAAAAAGACTAAAATTTCTGAAATTACCTGTATTAAAATCATACAACTCTACTCAAATCAAAATTTAAATTTCTGAAATCTGGCAAAGCTGCCCACTTAATACTTCTTCAAATACTATACAAGTATAAATTCTGGCTAAATAATTCATTATACAAGGTAACATAAAATAAGCACAACAAGTTTTGTATAGTAAGAAAGAAAATGTTGCCACCTGTTAAAACTACTTCAAATTCTTAAAACTACTGTACATCATATCAGTCTGGTGTTGCGAAGACTGCTGATAGACAACATTCTTGTCTCTCATTGTTACACAGGAAATTGAAAATAATAATTATATTGACTCTGTTGGGCTTTGGAATTCACTAAGGGCTTTAATAGGGTTCTGTACTTTCTTCTGTGAACCTTTGCGAACCTTAGCACGCACTTCTTCTGGTTTCTCTGGTCGCACCAATGGCTTCTTCTCTGGAGCCTTCATCTTCCAGACGACAATAGGAGACTGTAATCACATAGGATTTGACAATAGCTTTATGAACACTAACATGGACAATTATTGTCACATGTAACCAAAATGTAAATGTTATAATGAAAATACAACTACTGTTACTGTATTATTCTGTTATGTTATATCATTGTAACTGCCTGTGGCAAAAAGGTTAGTCTCAGCAATGTTAGGACAGAGTCTTTGTTTCCAGGAGTGAGTAAAGTGGAAAGGTTTGGGCAGTTCTTAACAATGGGGTCTTAAGAGCAAATGGCGGTGAAGTGATGTGAGTATGGAGCAATGCTGGAATGCAAGGACAGGGGAAACGGGAAATTCACGAGAAAACCTGCTAACCAACTGCATTGTCTGGCATGATTACCACACACAAAAATTTGGGAGCAAAACCACTGGAGATCAAAACCAGCCTGCTTAGGCAGGAACCTCATGTAAATACAAAACAGCGATTCATTACCAGTATTCACACTGCCCTTGAATGTATGCTGCTTTCAACAGTCTTAGCCAAATATTGTTGATCATGGAAATGACTTTCAAGAAGCATCTGCAAGGTCAAGTCATAAATTTTACAGTTAAGTACCCTGTGGGGTGGCATTCAACTCTCAACGGGATGAAATGGAGTAATATCCATGAAGGAAAACCAATATAATTAAGGATGGGTCGAATAACAAAAAATATCGGTTTTGGTTCCGAGTCTACAATTTAAATATCTGTTCCAGTATTCTGTTCTATTTCGACTTAAATACCTAAAAAACCTGTTTGTCACATGCTAAACATTATTCACGTATCACATTCAAAAGCACTCGCAAAATACATGCACATACTCTACTCCCTGTTTGTTTCAGTTTTTTTTGTCATATAATCCAACGGAGATGGAAATACACTAGAATGACATATTTATAAGACGTATAGATAGAACAACTAGAATGATTCAAAGCTAAAAATTTATACAAAAACATCAGCCATTTTGTTTTACTTGATTCTGAGTGTAGTATCTTTTCGGTATATATTTATCTATGACATTGCCACCACAAGAATGTTTACGTTTTGTCACGTTTAACCGATACAATTCACTAAACCAAATACTGTATTTGATTAAATGCCTGTCCTAAAAAAACTACTTTTGCAAACACTGGTGCTAAATAAATTAATATTTATTTGTTTTCAATGGCAATAGTAATTCGCTGTAAGAAAGTATAGTGGGCAAGAAAAAATGCTTGTTACAGGTGAATTAACCTATATAATAGTTGTGGCATAACTGCAATTTTTGTGTTTTTTTTTTTTTGGATAAGTTTCTTGTTATAGTTATTTTTGTAACTACAGAGTTTTGCAGTAACTAGATTAATTCATAATGTTTCGTACTAAGTATATAATCATCTCAAAATATTGGTAAATTTATTGCTGTGTAGAAACGAGAACAGAGTAGTAGTAGTTAACCTAAAACCAGTTCTGAGTCAAACCTCAAGAGCCGGTATAAATTGAAACCGAAGAACCAAACCAACCCATCCCTAAATATAATATAATGGTGGGGAAACTCCTGATCAAGTCACCAGCTTTGAGTAATATCTACCAAATTCGCCATGAGCATAAAATATTCAAAAGCAGATCCATCTGCAATCAAACCTGGATTGTAGCCATGAAAGGCCAATGCAACAACAAATTACCTGACATACAAAAATACACTACATTAGAACCCCTTTTTTACACCCTGTGATTTTACACTTTCCCATTTTATTTGGTCCCATGTAATGCACATAAAGCATAAAGTTCCCTTTTCTTTTTTGCACTTACCTGGATTTTGGAACATTTCTTTCCTGGCTCCTTGAGAAGCGTAAAAAAGGTGTTTAATTGTATATCAAGAGTACATTGCAACTATATATTTTTTGACTAACAGACTAACACTAAGTATGTTTGATAAACTAATAATTATGCATTGGTACAAAATGCACAAACCATGACTATATTATTTTATACTGTTGTTTAGGGTTTACACTACCAATTAGTTAGAATATTATTAATAACCGCAACACCTTCTTCCACTTTAGTCTCCAACAAAAGTAGTAGCTAGGTAGCACTGTTACTTTGAGACAATAAATATCACAAATTCCTGTGCAAATTATCAATATGAATATAAGAAGGTACTACAAAAGATGCATTAAATTTGTACATCATAAATAAATTTATCTGTGACATAAATAAGTCTGGCCTGCAGAAAAAACCACACTAAGGCTTTAAATTTAAAAATAAGTATCAATTGAAAAAACACGAAAATAATTCAATATGAATTTTTATATATATACACACACACATGCACACACACACATATATATGTGCTATTTTATACAATGAATAATAGTTAACACTGCTTGTCAAATCATCAGTAAATGCAACTGTGTCACTGTTACTAATATCTAGTTAGGAATAATAAAAATTTAATACAGTTTTCATTCGAAAAAAACAAAATTTACATTAAACCTATAACACATTGATAGAGACCTGAAAAAATAGCATGTAATGTGGCACGCGCACAGTTATAGCCGGCTTTAAGTTGCTACTCGGCTATAACTTACCACTCGACTAGCTCAAGACAGAGTAACACGAGACTCTTTAAAATGGACGCCAATGAAATATGAAATAAAGTCAAGTTCCGGTTTTGTTTTGTTCCATACTTTTATTTATCATTTAAGTGAAACAGTTCACATACGAAGTTCAGAGTACGAACAGGTTTCAGATAACCAAACAACTGCAGAATAGCGCCACAGTCGTTTACGAATTAATTCATTTCTTAAAAACTTGTATCGCAAGAAGAATAAATGCAGCGACCTTCCACACCGGCGGAGAAATAATTTAGCAAGTTCAAGTTTGCTGGTGTGGGGGATAGCGCCACGCCCCACCCCGCGGCCTAGGCGAGCACTGGATGACGACTCGCTTCAAACTGACTTGAATGGTGATAGGCACACGAGTACTTGTGCTGCCTACCACCCTCCTCTCCTCAGATAAGGGCCTGGCGTGGGCTGCCACGCACGCTCTTCCTATGTTATCCGAAACTGCGTCGTACGAACTTGTCGGGCAAAACTGTCGACACAGTCTGAAAAAAGCTAATCTAATGTTGACGCGTAACAAAAGTAAGGCTTTGAAAATGGCAACTGGATGCCTGATAAACATTTAACGGCAAACATATGGCCGATAAACAAACTATCACAGTAAAACGAACCACCATGGCTTTTAATTTCAAACCCGATAAAAATATTATGAAGCTTGGAAAATTGAAAGAAAATGAAACACATGTCCCGAAAATTAATAATACTACATCATTACAAGCATTTGCGATAAAACGAAAAATAACACGAATTTTAGCATTTTAGTGCGAATACTTAAAATGAAGCTATTTTGAAAATTTACACCGACCTTTACTTGAAACTAAACCTATATTCGCGGAATGAGTGTTACACAGTGATCTGTTTTGTTGATTTGCTAACTACACAGTGATCTGTTTTGTTGCTTTGCTAACTAAATATGGAAGAAAAAAAAAACCTGACACGCAATTAATGTTTATATCATGTTTTATGGTTGAGGTTGGGAATACTCTTCACACTGTTTACCAAACGTCAGTCATCTTCGTTGCAGCAACTAATCATTTTTGCGTGTTAAACATTTCTAATGTCCAAGTGTCAATAATTTGTGGATCACATTTTGTAGCTTTCTTTGAACGACACACCCGTTCCATCATTTTTTTCATGTACACAGTTCAAAAATATAATAATCACCAAACAAAATGTTACTGTTACAGCAGCGGGAATTATTACAAGGCCTTGACGATCATAGAATACACGCGGCTAGAGAATATTTGACAGAAAATCAGAATGTAAATTAGCACACGAGTGAAGATGAAATTTTCATCACTGCTGTAGAGACATTTCAAATTTAGCCAACGCTATAAATGCAAATTTTTACATAAAAAATGAAAAATTACAATTTTTGAGAATTCTAGCTGTAATTCACGAATTGTACAAAATCCTGTAGTAGTTTCGCAAATTATTGTTTTATGTCGCATAGTTGCTTCTTACGAGGTATTTTGTTTTTTTTTTTTGCATATTCGAATATGAATGCATGCAGAGTTGGTCAGTAGATTTATCTGATATCACCATAAACGAAAACATTTTTTACTTTCCGTAACGTGAGTTTACGGCCATAAATAACATGACCGCAAGTGATGATTCATCACTTTCGAGTTAAATTCTAGTGCACGGCCCTGCAAAAGTTTATTAGCTAACTAGGAAACACTGCTGTTGTAGTGTTCACATCTACCAAGCGCCACAATATCTATGGAATTCGCGCCAACTAGCTCGCTGAGTTTGTTCCCATTCATAGCATCTTCACGTTTTATCCAACAATTATTTATTTTTTACAAAGCGGCGCGGCGGCCAAAAATGTGTTTTTATGCATTATTTATGTAGAATATATTTGTAAATTGAATCATCACGTATTTTAATGTTGTATTCTTCCAGCTAACTGTGTTTTTTACCAAACATATTCCCTGTAAATATGTTTGGTAAAAAATGACACGCTTTGAACAAACAAAAAAAGCTTTGTTAGCACGGACCTAATGAAAAAATCTGTTTTTGAAAGTTTAGGTAGTTAAAAACATAAGGGTAGATTTCTCTAAATTTTTTTTTCTGTTCGTACAAGGTACTTTTATTATTTTCCTTTTTAAACAGTGCTTTTATAATTGTTTAAATTGTTACGTTAGTCTCTTCATGAAACAATATGCCCTTGCCAGTGCATTGTGACTTGTTCCAGATGTCAGGCAGATTACAAAATCTTAGGTAAGAAAATGTGAAATGGTTTTCAATGTTGTCTGTTGATAAAGTAAACTCGTGGTTTTGTCTTAAAAACGTGGCTGTATTTTCTCTGGGAGTTAGGTATTTTTGCAAGGAAATAATTGCTTAAAAACACTGCTTTTCAATAAGAATAAATAACACTGCCCATTAAAGGTTTTATGAATAAAGTGATATTTCTCAAATTATGTATGTATTTATAAAGAGGACATGAAAAAATGGAGCAATTCTCATGCAGAAACATGCATTTTTGTAGTAAGAAATTAACGGCTATTTTTGACAAATCTAACACCCATTTTTCGAAAAAATAACACATTTTTGGAGAAAATAACACCTACTTTTTCAGGTCTCTACACATTGATAATATGATTTAATCATAAACAGAGCCAACAGCTGAGAGACTATAAGACAATTTAAACACTACTCAAGGGAGAGACGAAAGCAAACCCTATTTTTCTATCATTTGAATTTAATGCTACCAAACAGCTATTTAGATGAAAAAGAGTCTCTAAGATGTCCCTACATTTCTGCAATTTTTTTTAAGGTTATTAGAATGTAACTTTTTGTTTCACGAAAAGAAAATGAAAAATATTGAAAATGAAATAACCAATAAAAATAAATTTATAAGAGCTTCCCCATAACAAATGTTTAGTGAAAATTTTTAATGTATGACAAAGTTTTTCATCATGCACTGTTAAAGAAATACATAGTGGTGAATAAATTAATATAATTACACCCATACAATAATCAGACATCAGACCATGGAAATAGGAAGGTGGGAACTTATAAAGACATAGGCGCAAGAAGGTCAGGTGTCATTTTGTCACTAGGCTGCTGGAGAGCAGGCACCAATTGAATTTAATCACTTTGATTAGTTTTTTAATGAAGATTTGCCATGGACTAATTTAATGATTTCAAGACTTAAGTTTATAAAACTTTGTACCAGTCCCACAACCAAATAATACTACTGTATGAATTTTAAATTTTTCTCTGTTGTGCTAAGAATATAGCACAAATTTTTGCCAGACAGACATCCAATCAGTTTTGGCCATTTTTATTGTTGAAGCAAAGCATTGCTTCCATCAAGTATAGTGATTGTAGGTGCTGTTTCAGTGTGTCTTCTTGACTAAAACGTAACAATATCAGCATGTGTCAACCACTTCAGAAATTAACTTAATCCTCCATTGTTCGTAATTGTCTTAAAGTACCAAAAATATATTTATGTTTCTAAAGTTTGTTGGTTTTGGAAAACCGGTGAAGAGTTGTATTTACTGAATGCTTCTGCAAATGAATTATTTCATATCAGTATCAGACAAGCGTGATTTTCTAACATAGCATAATCATCCATAGATTGTCAAACAACAAGTGTTCAGAAGTTGCAATTAGGATTATAAACAGCAAGTTTGCATGTTTTGAAGATTGTGTTTTTTGAAACATTTATAAGAATATTTGAAATGTCAGGTTAAATTCATTGCAATTGTTTATGTACCAAGCGTATGTATTATTTGCATCTGTATAAACACCACCATATTTATCACATTTTATTCTTTCAGTGAAGTTAAAACTTTCCAAGTTATAATAATTTGAATGTTATTTCCGTTTGTACAAAATTTTCCACTGCTCCATCAAAACACTGCACAATTTAAAATTATGATTTTTTCATAAGAATAAACACAAATCAGGGCCACCTCATGATAAATTATGCAGTGTTTTGATGGAGCAGCAAGAAATTTTGTTCATATAGAAATAAAATTCAAATTATTATAACTTGGAAAGTTTAAACTTCACCAAAATAATCAAATGTGATAAATATGGTGGTGTTTATACAGATGCAAATAATACACACACTTGGTACATAACCATCCTAGCAAATTTGACCTTACATTCGTTGAATTTTCTACATTTCAAACATTTCAATAAATGTTTAGAAATAAATTATTTACAAAACACAAATTTCCTGTTTGTAATCTTAATCACAACTTCTGAACAGTTGTATGATAACCCTTGGATGATTACTACAGAACAAAATCACATTTGTCTACCACTTATATAAAATAATTTATTTGCAGAATAATTCAGTTCACCGGTTTCCCAAAACCAACAAACTTTAGGAACGTAAATATATTTTCTGCGCTTTACGGACAATGGCGCATTAAATTATTTTCTGAATTGGTCGACACGTGCCGATATTATTATGTTTCAATCAAGAAGACATACTGAAACGGCACCTACAATCACTATACTTGATGGAAGCCTTGCTATGATTCAACAATAAAAATGGCTAGAACTGATAGGATGTGTGTCTGGCAAAAATCTATGCTATATTCTTAGCACAACAGAGAAAAATTTAAACTATATATGCTAGTATTATACAGTTGTGGCAGCTGGTACAAAGTTATATAAACTGAAGTGACGTGAAGAGATTTGGATGGATCTTAACAGCAAAGTATAGAGAGCCTATGAGAGTGATTGAAGTTAGTTGCAGCAGCGCCGGAATACAGGGGTGGGGGAAACAGCAAATCTCAAAGAAAACCCGCCAACCAGCAGCATTATCCGGCAAGATTCCCACATGCGAAAATCCGGTGACCCTGCCAGGGATTGAACCCGGTTCGCCTTGGTGGCCCCTATATAAACTGAAGTCTTGAAATCATTACATCAGTCCATGGCAAGTCTTCATACACAAATAATTGAGAGTACCATTTATTGATAAAATATAAAAATTAAGATAAATTAAAAAAATTAAATAAATAAATAAATACCAACAAGTACTGTATAGCCTATAATCTTAAAGTTACAACTTACCGCAACAGTCCCCTGTCGTGGGTATTTTGTAGATGCAACGTACGAGGCCTTCACAGTCAGAACAACAGCATTCATTAAGTTCTTAGCAGCCTGAATAAGTGAGGTAGCACTGTCCAACTGAAAAAGTACAAAACATCAGTGCCGGCTATCTGCAGTTACAAACTCCACTTTTAATCATTTGATTTGATCATATCTAAAAATTACACCTCAACTAAACTGAAAGCCTGATATGAAAAAGAAAATTTTACATTCCAATATTATACAATTCAGTTATTAAGTATATTCCACCTGGTATATTAGGTTTTATAAGCGGTAGGGAAAAGTGGTGCAGTGCATGAATTCCAGAAACATAAAATCAAGAACAGAATTTGAACTACTACAGTACTATACTAAATATATTTCAATAGGTTTTCTTTTACCAACTTGTATATATCTGAGATTAACAAAACTACCTATTACATGCAGGAATAATCTATACAATGTTTACGTTTCAAATCAAAAAATTGGTTGTCTGTTTTTCAAATAATAACCTATTAAAATCATAAAATTAGCTCATGTGCAAAAATAATTATTTTAAAATTCACAAAATTTTATTAACAACACTTTAAAATGGAGCAGTGGTTACAGTGTTGTTGGCCGAATTTGATAACATTTCGGGCACTACTTTGTTCAGCTATTTTTGCTGTGTATACCTAATTTTAATAATTTTTTTTAAAATTTAGTAGATATATTTATCAATTAATTTCATTAATCTGTGGCTTTATAATATGAGACCTGTTGAAAACATGCATATGAGGTTTTGATCATGTGAACATACAACCTTCTGCTTTGTTCTGATGAAATTTGGTTTATGTAAGTAAAATATTTCTGTTACTAAATAATATTTATTTGCACCTCTGCATAAGGCCAATGTGCAGACTTCGGAGATAATTATCCATTATACATTATACAAAACTTGGATACAGATAAAAAAAAAAAGGACATCACACTTTCAAGTCACTACATTAGCATTGTATGGCTAGAAAACATCTTTACAATATCCGAGAAAGCCAAACTAATGATTAAAACAAGCATCAAATTTTCGCTGGCAATGAGTGCAGGCTAGGAAATTGCTTCCCACTTTGCACATACACAGTGGACCATGGTAATAACTAAGGCATTACAAAGAAGAAGAAATAATAACTAGCTTTTTGTTGCTGCCACACATCAATGCCACATCCGAAATTGCCAAACACTCATTAAAAGCATAAAATTGGTCGCTTTAAAGACATTTCTGTTCACATTTCAGGACTATCCTCCTGCTAATGCAGTGCTGCTGGAAATGATGGTAGTGGCGAGTGGCGAAACTTCTTTCAGGCGAGTGGCCAGCAGGGTTCAAAGGTGTAAGGAATGGGGATGGCACTTAGCAGGCGGCTCATCTCTTCTCTTGATCGGATTACCGTCTGGGAATGAATGCTTCCCTGCCTGTTTGTGGTTTCTGCGGCTTGGCTGGTGGGTGAGCCAGACTGACACACTGTGTTCCGCCTACAATGACCAGTCTTGGCGCTCTGTTTTGCTGGACTTGGATCATTTACATGGGTCTGCAGCACGATCAAGTACTACAGTGTTTATTTTATGGAAATATGCATTGCCCATTTCATTTGAAAGAGCTTAGGTATTTGTATTTGTTGTTCAAAATATATAAACACAAATCCGTGCATACTATCTTATTAGCATTCTTTCCTGTTATGGAAGCATAAATTTAGTAAAAGTACTCACACAACACTGAGTTTTACATCCCCTGGTTACATAAAGGTTAGCTTTAAGTGGCAGAACATCTTGATTTTACTTATTTTAGTAAAAACCGAATCACTTGATTGTCAATTATTTGATTAAGTCATGAGTCACCCTGGGAGTGGGTCCCCAGCCATCACTGGTTCGGCTTTCTCTAGATGTGAGCTAGCGTGGTCATAAGAAGGACAACCATAATTACTGACTCAGGAGAATGAAAAGAAAAGTTAAAACAAATTCGTCGGCAGAAATATTTAGTGTACAAACATTTACAATACAATTTTTAAAACATTTTATTTTAATTGCATAACTAATTGTTGTTTCTAGTCATTGTCTAGCCGGTATTTTTTAATCGTAATGGACTAAATTTTTTATTAAACCATTGACTATGTGCAGTGCAGATATTTATTCTATGTGGCGTTTCATATCAGTTAAATATTTAGCACTATTTATTAACTGTTGAAATGTTTTATATTAAAAGTGTTGATAATATTTTATAGTTACAGGTTTTGTACCTCATAATGGAAAGATGCATTAATATTTGAATTGTTTCTCTTGTACGTATGCGCTTTAAATTCTGGGATAGGCAATAAACAAAACATCTTTATATGAATTGAGGATGTCTTCATCCACGCAAATAACGCCTTCTGCCGGTAGTAGCCTAAGTACTGACATGACCTTAAAAATACTATTCTAATCAGAAAAATAGGACCTCACCGTTTGTAAAAATAAGTGATAGATTTTTTCTTCCAAATGTAGAAATGAAGCATAAATACCTAGTTTGAATTACCGTGGTAAGTGTATCAATTTGCATATCATTTATGATGCTTGAATGCCAATAGTACCAGAGTAGGTCTAACTTCTGGAGTTATGATAATACGGAGCCAATAAGGCTAAACATCTCTCTGCTGAGGAACAGCCACTTTAAATTAAAAAATGCAGTGGTTTGGCTATGCTCAGTACCAATATACTGGAAGAGACATGCATTTGTACAAACTGCCGAATGAAATATAGACGTATTCGTGGGCATGTACGTATGCAAATTCGAAACGTTAATAGGAGTGCATTACTGCGCTTAAAGCAAGCATGAGAAACTAAAGTAACCACTTTGTCATTGCATGGATAAGTTTCATACAACAGAGTGAACATATATAATATTCGGAATTTCCTGCTGTTTAGCATACTCTAAGAGTTCAACGTTTTCTATCATTCTAGTTTGTGTTAAAAAAATTAATAAAATTATCAAAACCCCAACTTCTGCAATTATGATTAATAATTCACGAATAATCCATAATGGGCAACATGAACATTTTTTGCTGGCACTTGGTTTTCATTCATTTGTGTGTTAGAAATGTATTTACAAAATATCACAATTTAAAAATTAGTTTTCAAAAAGATATGATTGAATGAAAGTTTTACGTTTGAAACGCCCACAAAGACAAGTCTGTCGCGCCTGCTCACTCCGTGACGTCACACGTTAGATACAACCTCGGCCGCCGAGTTTGTTTACTTCAGGGGTGATTGTATTTCGTTAAATATAAATTGTTTGAAGTAATGAAAAGAGAAAATAAACAGTCAAGTATACCAAAATCATTGAAATGGTTTATTGTACAGCAGTGTATTAGTACATCTCGCAAAACACCTGATACAAAAAACGAAACAAACAGGAAGACGTGGTTTAATGCAGTTAGGTGAGACATTGAATATGTTTAGCTAAAATCAGTTCTTTCTGTTTGCGAAGACCATTTTGACGTACGTAATTATATTTAAGGTGTTTATGTTTCCCATATGTAGGCAGTTTTAACACTGAACTTCTTAATATCTACTATTTACATTTGACCTAACCTTAGTTACGGTACTATGGTATTGTTTAATACGCACCACAACGTGTTTAGCAATTCGTATGTGATGTAGACGTGAGCATAAAACAGTATGTTAACGTATTTCATAATAGTAAAGGCATATAAATATGTTTACAACAAATTTAGCCACATAATGTAAATTTTACATTTTGTAAGCTTATACATTCCAAGTTAGGCCTGGTAGATAGAATTTGGTATAAATATATTTTTATTAATTTAATATTACTTCTAACATTAGTTTCAAGAGCACAGCTATCATATTAAGGCTATATTCACATTGTATGCCTAAATAATAACATGTCACGATGTTAAGCCATGAAAATTATTAAACATAAAATTATTTGGGTGGGGCACAAGTCCCCTTGTTGCAAAAAGTAAAGTTAAATAGCAATTTAATTTTTACTTTCAAAACACTTAGATGCATGTTTTTAGAAATGTTTATCAAGGATGATATTACTTTCATATTGGCCCTTCTTTTTTTAAGTTACTGAGATGGACGTTACTAAAAATTACGAGGCCCACAAAATTGACGCTAATTAGCCTACGCGTTTTACACAAGTAAGCTGAGTTAATTTTATAACCCTTTCTCTTAAATGAACAGAAAGAAAACAGCTTTTGAGAACAAAACAAATTCTTAAGTTTTTATTACGGATTTTCTTTGCTGTATTTAATCTCATCCCAGGTATTAAGTGTTTCTCAAACTACCATATCTATATTTTCAGTTTATGTGTACAGTTCTCACAGTTTAAAAATAAAGTGCAGACACAGCTATCGTGACATCAGAATAGTAAAATGTATGTTAGGTACACAAAACATAAGAAACCATATGATAAGGAAGTTATTTTTTAAATAATTGTTTAGTTTCTAAACACTATATTTGAGGCCTCAATATAGTGATTATAAACAAGGTGGAACACGGAAATACAGGTTTGCCGGCCGGCAGTGCTGCATTCTGCCCACCACCAGCCCGCTAGCTTTAGGCCTACTGTCACCATACTGCTCATTATCTGACCTTAATAAAGCAAAAAAAGTTTTTTATGAATACTGAAATGCGGTTTAGAATCCAGAAATATTTGTAACATTCTTTCTCAACACAACATTACATTTCATTTCTAAATAATTCAGTTAATTAATCAAATATCCAGCATGGCGCGCGACAACACAGCTCACTGCAGTCGCTGTCATTGCAATTGTGTTATTCATACTGTGAATCTTAGCAATCGCAAACATAAACACAGATGATAATAATAATAATACATAAATCAATAGAACGCCCAAACAAATAAGTTTTAACATGTGATGTAGGCCTACAGTGCCTTTGAAGATCACGTTCTTACCTTTGTAATTTTACACCTCTTATTTCATGTTACACAAAACAATGGGAATTAAAGTAATCAAGTAGCATATCGGTATCTACTCGTCACAGATTGTTCGACTGCACTTTCACAAAGTTACCTTCCATTTTAGTGCTGCGTGTTTGCAACGTGCCGGAGCCAGCCGCCGGCGTACGACTAGTGACGTTAAACCAATGAGAGAGTGTTCCGCATTCAAATAACTTTGTCAAAACCAATTTTTATGCAAAAAACTGTGAATTTTTATTTTCATGCGCATATACAAAAAGTGTTTGTATCATTTTCAACAATATTGGCAATATTTGCATGTTGCCCATTTGAGAATGAAGAATATTTATTTTCACATATTTTGTAAGAATATGCAAGAAGCCGGGAACTTCCGACAGGTTATGCATTCTTATTTATATTAAGTTTTAAGAAATAAGGAATTTTTTATAGGTGCTCTACACATCTATGATATTGTACTCGCACCGGGTGAGGTGTTGCAGTCGTGAGAAAACCAGACTCACTTTCAGGAGTGCTTTGTTTTGATTTCTGGTCCGGCCATCCTGAGGCTCTCCGTTATCACTCCTAGCGAATGCTGGGCTGGTTTATATGGCAATTATTTTGCGCTCAAGATATAAACAGTTAAAATCGCCAGTGTCTCTGACTGACACACCAAAATCTTGGCTGACCGTGATTAGAGGTGAGACGACATGGTTTTTGAGCCTTTTCCGATATTGCAGATACCAATACCAATACTGCCTTGAAAAGGAAAAATAACATTTTTTCATGTTTCAAAAATTAAAAACTTTATTTTTAAAACATTTAGTTAAAGAAAATTTTAATAGTCTTTATTCTTATTGTTTTAGTGATAGGTCAAACTACAGTAGAGCACCCCTTAACCGGAATTCCCTCGACCGGAACTCCCCTTATCCGGAACAAATTTCCCAAAAAAAAATTATTCAAACGTCGCAAAGTTGTGCCATAACTTTCTCGCGCTCACAATAAGTTTTTCGTTGCTCACACTAGACTGAACATGCCAACTAGCTGGTAAACAAGCTGCATGTGAAGAGACAGTCAGCCCAAGTGGCACAGATGCATAAAGACACAAGTGACAGTGACTAATGTCAATGTGCGACGCATGCCATTGGTTTTAGTGGACTTTCAGAATTTAGTGTTCTAACGTGTTGGTGTAAATGTACCGTATTTTGACATGTATAGACCGCACTGAATATTTGTATTCCTCTAAATATTGCCGGGCCTCATCGTGCTAGTGTGGCAACAGCAAACTATGACAACGTCAAACTAATTAATTTGCTGCTGAGTGTTATCGTTGTTGCACCGCCTGGCCTCCGCTTTCTGAAAAGTGGCGACAGCGCAGTATTCCACGTAAATAAAACTTTTGTATTTATGTCAAAATGCCTCAACACTGCGTTTGAATTGCGGAACATGTGCGCCGTGCGTAGCCTGCCAGCTTGGCTAGCTGTTGCCTGGCAGGCAATGGTATGGTGCATGTGTGCGTGCGGTGTCACACACACACACAGCTGCTGCTGGCTGGCTCAATCAACCAGAGAGAGAGAGAGATAGCTTGACAAACAAAAAAAAGATGAGGAAGGAGGGAGAAAGAAAAGAAAGGGATCGAGCAAGCTTGCCTGGAGCTGGGTGACTGTGGTTTTTACCTTTGGAGGGGGTGAAAGGAAGGAAGCCAAGCGAGAGGGCGAAAGAAAAAAGAGAAAGTAAGCGAGCCAGCTGGAAGGCGACGGCTGGAGGTGATACGAAACAGAACAGTCGAGGACAGGCAGACTGAAGTATGGTGCAATCCATACGCTTTTAAACACAATTATGAGCTATTCATTAATTATTTTTTTGACTTCCTTGGAAACTAAGTTAAAACATTAGATTGTACTGTTTGTTGAAAATTTCTGAACATGGTTTAGGGGGAAGAATTTTTTTATGCCAATATCTCGTAAATAAACCGCACCCCACTTTTTGTCGTTTTTTTTTGTAAAAATTTACGGCCTATACATTTCGAAATACGGTACTTTGTGAACCTTATCTATAATATGTCAGCCCCGCTCTTGTAAATGTATATTGTACCTACCTGTTATGCAGTAAGGGAAAGACTGTCGGCGTAATTGACTATACTTCGGGAAGTTTTATCAGTTGCATGTCAACACAAACGGTGGTAACATGATGTCACCGTTGCAACCCTACATTATCTCCAGACCTCGCTTACTCATGCAGACATGCACCCGAAGAGATAAGAACCACCACTAGCAGGTTCAGAATGAAGGTCATTAATGCAGCGCCGGGAGTTTTATGACTCACATTTCATAAACAGTACAGAGTTTTTTTTTTTAATGGTTTTGTAACTTTAAGGATAAAACTAATAATTTACACTCGTCAATTTCTTAAGTTAAAATTATGTACCACATATACACGAGCTCAGACTAATAAATGTGTTATTTTTCACACCGTCCCACCCTCATTTCCCTTAACCAGAATTTTCCCACAACCGGAATACCCCTTCCCCCGACGATTCCGGTTGAGGGGTGCTCTACTGTATTAAGATAAATAAAAATCTAGGGACTACTTACTAGTTAGTAATACAGCATATTTTTAAAACAAATATAATTTAAATTGATGTAAAAAAATGTGTAAGTTGTGATGCACATATGAATTATGCATATAATGTATTTGTAGTATTCAACCTACTTTTGTTTTCCACAATACTAAAAGATAAAAGGTCTGTGCAAATAATTTTTCCAATGAGACTATTTATTTTCACAGTGCAGGCATGTGATGAAGGATAAGGTTTACTTTTTTCCATTAATTCATACACGTTATGAAATTTCTGTTTAGACCTGTTTACATCAGGGCTATATGAACATGTAGCCACACAATTGTTATCTGAAATTTGTGAAGTACTCGCAATTATGGCATGGTTAGGCACGTTTTCTCTGCCACAAAGTTGTGTTGAGAGATGTACAACAGGCCGAGGAGGACACTGTTGTAATTTGAGGCTCTTCCACTTCAAAGGGTGCGTACACTCAAGGTGCCGTTTTAAGTTTGTGGTACTATACGACCGTGATGATGTACCGAAACCAAACATTTGCAAATATTGCAAACATTCTTGCATGTTGCTTAGGGCAAAAAAATTCCACTTGTCACTTTTCCTTCCAGCCATGTTATTTGTTTTTTGCTGGCACACGTAAATAATTTCACCACGTTCGTTCCCTAACCTGACACCGTCATATTACTACAGTAACAGCAAACAAACTAACGGCGGCAGCAGTAATGTGCAGCATGTAACCAACACTACAAGATTACATAACTTTTTTTATGTGTCGCCGTGTTCGCGGTTGGAAATGAAACTACTAAAACAAAATATTTATGGAGGTAATCGTAAATATTAATTATATTTAATATTAAATATGTGTTAGGCTGATTAAATGTTAAGTTTGGTTCATGCGGCAAGCTTGCCTTCAGAGATAAAATTCAGTAAACGCAAATGGTGCCCACTATTGTTTTGTTGTATACAGGTTTTGTAAACAATCATGCAAAACGTGCCTAATTTTGCTTTAGAAATAAACAGCCAGTTAGGTGCTTTAGTAAAAACCAATTTACAAATAGTTTTTACTTTAATAAAATCAAATAGTGCGCTAATCCATTAATTATGGCAAGATGAAAACAGCATCATCTTAGATTCTTAGGGCAAAATATTGGTTATAATATCGGCGATTTTAACCTGAATAGCAAAAAATTCCAGTAATTACGATATTGGCCGGTTTCGATATATCGGTACCGGTATCAGCTCAGCCCTAATCGTGATGTCGTCATCAGCCACTCGATGTCACATGTACACAGCCACCTGGCTTAAACATAAGATAACCCCTCTACCACATTTCAAATTTCCCGCTTCATCCTAGTTCGCCTCCTGGCCGCTAGGTTCACTGTCTGGGAACTACCGCTCAACAGACTGCAGTGTACTACCACTCGCCGCCCAAAGAAGCTGGTCTAGCCATTAAACGTTATGAACACATATCTGCGTGGAAAATGTGTCCGTCCTGCTATTTTGTGTGTTTGTATTTATCCACGAGCACCATCCTGTGAGCACCTAAGTTTTCTGTTTCCTTTTTATAATGTAATTAGTAGCCTAGCGAAATATTCCCATCATACCATATTAAATAAATGATAAATCCAAAGTAGTGATTTAAAAAAATTTACTACAAAATAAAAACTTTACTTAAATGTGGCCAACCTTACAAAACGACATGATCCAATAGTATGTTTAATTGAGAGCACTTTAACGACATCAGTCAAATGATACCACACATGGTTAAAGCCTTAGTTCATGTACACCTAGATGGCAGATACCGTCATTTGTTTTAAAGCTCGCATCAGAAACAGCTGACAAGGGACGTGGTAAAGTTAAGAGATGGTAGTTGCACACGCGTGAGTGTTTTTCTGCAAAGAAAAACATTAAGTTCATGTGTTGCATGTGGATGTATGCAAAGATTTGAAAAAGTTTAAGTCATTTTTACAAGTAGTGGTGTTAACGTGTAGAAAATGGCGTTCTGTTGAACTGTAACACAATGATAGTGGTTTATAATCACCTAAATCAAAATTTATTAAAAGCAGCCCCTTTATTCAATTGTGTACTGTTAAAAAGGCTATTCGTATTAACTGTGACAAGACAAGACAAGAGGTTAAAACAATTACATTTAATTCTACATTTAATTCAGAAACTGACAGCTGAAGGCCTATGGCAATTAATTGAACACCAAAATTGACAGCTGAGGCAGTATCGGCACCAAATGTACATTAGAATTAAGCTGTTGATTTAGTCTTTAAAAAATAACATCTGCAATTAGTTTAATTATACAGATGCAGCTTGTAAGTACTTATGTAAATGTTAAGTTACAAAAACATTTCGCAAATAATTCACTCGTACATACTACGTTTTGTGTAAATGAGTCATATATTGTTTAAAATTCACTGCAAACAATTTACACTTGACATCACAACTGCTGTAACATTGTATTAAATGGCTTGACTGTGCCATGATGCCCCTAGTCAGCTGTTTGAGATGTCTGCCTCAAAAGAAAAAACAGCAACAATAGCCAATGGGCACTCTATATGTATATATGCTCAAAGGTTAAAATTTGTTATTAGTATCTATGATTTAATCTGCAGCCAAAGAACATCAATTGCAAATACTGAACTATGGCAGAACAAAAAGCATGCAGATAACAGAGCAAACGCCAACTGTGCAATAACCGATCTCCATGTCACAACATTTAGCTACTTTATTTTCTACAGCACTGTCAAAACCGTGTGGCTACAACAGATGCCACACTACAAACCCTACTTAAGTGCTTTGTTACACTAATATATTACTTAATACTAAATTGTAATGGAAATAAAATGCAATCAAGTTATGCGAAATAACATTTTTTTGCCATTACTCTGTAGTTTTGTTGTAAAACCAAATGCAAACAAATGAAACATCATTGTTTAAACACATGATTTTAACAATTTTTTTTTATTATTGAATTAATTTTGGTGACGTGCACAAAATATGAAAATCTGTCTAACGATGAGTTAGACAGATTTTCATATTATGTGCATGTGGCAAAAGTGCTGAAAGATATTTCTTTAACTGCTCCTGCAGTTTTTGTGTAGTCACTGTTTATATATTACATAAAGAACATTTTGTGGAACAAATAGCTGGCGTGGTTTGCTACAACATAATATAAAAACTCAAAGAAATGAATTACTGATTTTTTGTCGCCTCCTGCAAACTTCAAATAACTGAAGGATTTCAAGCACTTAATGTAATTAGAAACTAATTTCTCCTACCACATGAAACAACGTCATTAGCAGCAAATACAGCTAACAATTTTTGTGAACAAAAGTACAATATATTGTAATTGCTTACTTTATTTTTTATGCAAAATATGGTATTATTTGGAAACTGAAAAACACTGTTAAAACCTATTGCATATCTTTTACTCTCTGCAGAAGTACTGTATTTACCAGATTGCAAACCAATCTCGTTTAACAATTTTCAATTCACTAAAATTACATCTCAACTTAGAATTTTAATATGACATTGTTGGGCTTGACAAGTATAATTTGGCAGTAGTTTTTTGTTTTGTGAATGATGAATAATCAGCTTGAAATACAACAGTCTCAGGTAAGTGCTTGCTTAATTAATATTTTTGTGTGGTGGTGAATGTTTTTAATTAGTTAATGGTATCCTGCACATTGTAAGTTACGTTATCCCCATGCCCACCCAAAATGTTAGTCATAAAGCCTATTATTTTACATTGGTAAGCACTGCCTGCATGAACGTGAAAATTAAGATATGAGAACCAAGCATGTTGCATCATCCATTATGCTAATGAACTAAATAAATACCTACCAATGTAAACACACAAACTGCTACATCAAAACTATAAAATGGCCCTCAAATTATAAAGACTAATATTTCCCTGCACCACACCAAAGCTAAAACCAAAATGTGTAAATATGTATGAATAATACACCATAATAAGACGAAATACATGAACAAATAGTACAGGAGTGTCAATATGATAAAAAATACATTTACTGTTTATAAATACAGTGATTCATTAAGTTGTACTAATATATGATAACTAGGGATTAGAAATTTTTGCGAAAAGCGAAATAATGTGAAATACTGAGAAATTGTGTTGATTTGCAAAATTCTGTAATAATTCCTGTAATTGCGAAACAATGACAAAATTGCTAGTTTAAGTGTACCTAAAACCACAGCGCAGCTTCTTTTACCGTAAAATTCTTACAAACATTAAGTTTTACAATTTTCAATTTGTACAGCATTATCTCTCACTTACTTCACATATGTGCAGATAACAAAACTATTTGCATGGTGATCATGTTGTAGACTCAATAAACGGAACAAAATTTTACATCACGAGAACAATTCATAAATCAATTGGTAGCAAGGTCGAAAGGTAATCATTGTACATGTACAATTCAACATATACCGAGCCAAATCGCTATAGCGTTCGTTCACTGGCAGAATCACGCCTAAGTGTATTTTAACATCTCTAACCAAAAATGTTGGTCATATGACAAAAGTATATAAAATAGTACACTAAAATAACACAGATGAATTATTTTTTTGTGGAATGTAATAATTACACAGTGAACATTTGCGCGGTATTTGTAAACACTGCTAACTTTACTCATCTTCTATGCTTTGTGGTCAGGTTCTTGAAAACTAGCAAATACGACATTTGCAACTAGTGAGCGAAAGTGGAGATTTTAGTCTGCTGCTTATGTCGCAAAACCAGTTAAGCCAAAAATAGTTACAGTTTTAGATCGTAACCAAGGGTTTGAAAGAGTTATTTTTTGTTTCATAAACTGACTAAAGTGCAAAACTGGGATGTAAACATTGAGTGGGCGGGAAAAGAGTGAAAAGACACATGCTTAAACACTGTTGTGTCGTATGCACAGTAATTTGGTGATAGCGGAGAACATAAAAAATAAAAAGACAACTGCATTGGAAGCAAATTTTGTAATTTTCATATTGCCAAGAAACAAAAAACAAACCGGTTTCTCCCACTTCATCGTAAAAATATTTTTATTTTATCAATAATAAAATATTTACTAGTATTTTGTAGTAAGGTTGTGAATTTGTGTTGGAGTGATATTGAACTGAACAAGATTGAATTAAAATATTGTTGTCTACAAATGAACAATAGCTGTATGTGGGTGATGTAAAAATTTTGTAACTTAAAATTTAAATGCTAGTGAATGTTCATGGACATTTTTTAATGTCTCGATAAAGTACTAGATTTATCGCACACAAATTACTGTGACATGACAAGGCGTGTTATATGACAAGTGTGCTCTCATAAGGTTGCCCTTTCATCCTTATCGTTACATATTTTTTAATGTTTCCCATTTAAATATGTACTGATTAAAATAATGAATAATAAATCCCATTTAGTTTGAGTAAAATCATTACAAAAACAATACTATAGTCATGTTATAATTATAATGCATGCAATTTTTGCTATAAAATTAAATGAAATAAATTTTTTTTTTTGACAAAATGGTGAAACTTTAATTACAATATCAGCTCATTTTATTTACCATAAAAGAGGAACTAATAATAAACAATTATTACAAATTTTCTGGAAACAAAATTTTTTTTTTAACATTTCCAGTGCAATTCCACATAGTGAGATAATGTAGCTCCAGGGCTTTGCAAGACCTCATCTTTCATTATGTGTTCTTTTTTTAGAGTTACCTTACTCAATGAGTTTTGATAAAACTACATATTTACTGAATTTACAAAGAGAAACAGTTTTATGGATGTCTCATTTGAAAATTTTCATTGGAATATCTTTATAATGTACAATTGTGAACTTGATGCAGCTTTATGGTAGGTAGGTGCTTAACGTCTCACAGAAAGCAAGGTCATTAGAAATGGAACAAGTTACTCAGACAAGAAGGAATGTGGAAAGAATCAGCCAAGGCTTGTAAGGAACCACCCCAGTATTTGTTTGTAGTAATTTCAAGAAATCATGTAAAACCAAAATCAGGATAGCCAGATCGGGAATCAAACCCAGGTCCTCCAGAACGAGAGTCCAAAGGTTCACCACTGCCCTACCACGTTTAGTACGGCTTTATATACAAATAATTTACAATACAAGCGATGTTGAACACAACTTAAATGAGTGAGTTAGAAGATTTGGGCAACCCTTAACATCAAAGTCTTGAGAGCCGATGAGGGTGAAGCGAGGCGAGTATTGAGCAATGCCGGAATGAAAGGGTAAGGGAAACGGGAGATCCCGAAAAAACCAGCCAACCAGCGGCATCGTCCAGCACGATTCCCACTTGCAACACAACCTTAAATGTTTGAGATAGCTCAATATGAAACAAATATATAATATGCAAGATCTTGGCTTCCGGGTAATAGCTGTGTCACTGTCGTTTTGACGCAGCTACTACCCAGAAGCAAAGATCTTGCAGACATCGGCCGCGAAAAGCCTGCAAACTTTATTAAATTTATAATACATTACATGAGGTCCTATGCAACTAACAAAAAAAAGTAGGGATGGGTCGGTTTGGTTCTTCTCTTTCAATTTATACCGGTTCTTGAGGTTTGACTCGGAACCGGTTTTAGGTTAACAACTACTCGATTCTCGTTTCTACACAGCAATGGCAAAATTCTGTCGTTACAAAAATAACTACCATATTTTCCCAAAATAAAGGAAAACATTTCTGGGGTGCGCAGTATAAACGGAAAAAAATTAAGGTATGGTAGTCGTAAACTGTTTGGTGATGTTTGGAGGGAAGTGTAGGGGAGCAGTCTGTTATCTCATCTCTCGCTCTTACATCAACACTCCTCTCCCTTCTCTCTCTCTATACTCAACACTGCTAGCCGATCGATACATTCCTCCAAGCCTTCTTTGTTTTCCTGAAGATTCCTGTTGGGGGAGGGGGAAGGGGGGAGGTCTTTTTTAGAGATGCCACATTCCAGCACAAAAAAAAAAAAAAAAAAAACCAGCAGTCACTCCATAAAATAAGCAAATAAAAGAAAAGGAATACGGCCACCCACCACAGTTGTCGATTTTCTTTTAAAGACCATAGGTTACCATTATAGTACAGCATGCCACAATATTTTGGCTTTTAGCGCCATGAGTTGTATAGTATTTTCCAAACATATCACAATCACCACATATTAATGTAAAAAAAGAACAATTTGTTACATATTTACTAACCTTACATAAATTTAATACAAGTTTATCTGTATACATTAAAACTCATCTTCATACTTTGTTATTGTTTAATTCTTCCATAGGTTAAATAAAACATTTAATGAATTTTATCTGCATTGGTTTAATCAAGTTGCAAGCAAAAGACTAGTATTCAAAATAGAACCAAATACTGGAACCAATATTTAAATTGTAGAATCGGTACCGGAGCCAGAACCAATATTTTTTGTTATTCGACCCATCTCTAAAAAAAAGAAATGCATTTGGTTTGGTGAATGGAAATACAATAGAACCCTGTTATAACACTTCTCAAGGGACACAAGAAATGTCAGCCTTATATAAAGGAAAACTTTAGAAGGGGGTAATTTTGGATTGAAAAACAAGTTTGTGGGCAAGAGAAAGTAGCTTATTAAGCAGGAAAACGTTATAACAGGGTTCCACTGTATTTCATAATCGTTTTGTAAGTCTAGTTCACTTACGCCTGAAACAATAAGCTCTCCACTAATGTTCTGCACATCAGCTTTCACTTTGGAAGTGATGTTCATCTGGTGGCAGTACAATGCAATTCTCTGGAGATATGCCAACAGATCCTTCTTAGTGGAAGACTCAGGGCACTGGTCTGCAATCTGCCGGGTCAACTTATCAAGCTTTGTTCCTGCTTCAGATATCTTTTTGGCAGCATTGATCACATCCATTGTGGTCTTCAAAGGCCCACGTCCTCTGTAATTGAATAATACCATTTGCACTGGCAATCTCTATGAAAAGCAATCACACAACCTCACCACAAATAAATTAAAATAAACCCACGTTTTTATAGAAAAATAAAATGCATAAATATGTATACCTATTAAAACTTCACACCTGTCAAACAGAATATCTGTGCATATTTCCCGGCAACAATTTGCCCTGCTGTTTCATTGTCAACTTAGACATAGTGCAATGGGAATTATTTGAACACACAGTATGACAATTTATTATATAACCCCTGGATGAAACTATTTTACAGCATACAGGGAGTGGAGTAGAGAGATTTGGATGGCTCTTTAACATCCGAGGTCTTGAGAGTCGATGAGGGTGAAGCAACGTGAGTGTGGAGCACCACCAGAATGAAAGGGCAGGAGAAATAGAAAAACCCCGAGAAAACCTGCCAACCAACGACATTTTGTGGCACTATTCCCACGAAAATCGAGGGAGTGACCCTGCCAGAAATCAAATCTAGTTTGCCTTGGTGGGAGGCGAGTAGTCTAACCACTACACCACCGCTGCGCAGCGTACCAGGAGATGCCTACTCTGGACACCTACACTGCTCCAACATGTATCCAGCGCAGAGCCACAAGGCATCATTCATCAATAACCATAGTCCAATGACCATAACTGGACACATTCCAAGTGAGTGAGTGGCCGAGGGTGGGACACACCTTTACATGTACCTCCTGTCATGTAAAATCTGACAACCCATGATTTTTTTAATACAGTTATCCTGAGATAAAATCTCAAAAAGAAGAAACTTATGAGAGTCAACCTAATACCACTGACCCTGAGATACAATGGCCATTGCCACAAACAACGAACTGTCTTCATAGTGTCCTTAAACACTTAGTAAGAGATTGCATGGCTAATATGAATGAACAGGAAAATATGGCAACTAAGACCAGCATCCAGAAAAAGACTCGCGAGGAACCATCCAACACCACAATTTTTCTTGAGGCAAGCCCAACATTCACTGGGAAATTTATACACTGGCATAGTATTTCACCAAAGTTGTCCTTGACTTTGGTTTGCTCTCGGGTGTGTTGCAGCCATTTTACCCTTCCTTTCTCCCCTGCGCTTCAAAAACAAAACCGGTATGGGAGGATTAGGAGTAATACAGGGGTATCTTGGCAACAACAAAGAAGTGTAATAGTAGGTATTCCCCCATGGAAGAGCAGAACAAGGTAGACACTTTGCCATTCTCTGAACCTACGCATCTGGTAGAGAATAGCAGTGGGATTGTACAGAGGTGAATGAGTAGGCTCAGTGTCTAGCCTTATCATGTCTGTGCCAGGATCCCTGTTACTCACGCCAGCCCTTCAACTTGCAGTGGTGTTTTGGATTGTTGGGGGTGGTGAAAATAACTCCGCTGTGTGTAACCTACTCCTCCCGGTACCATGCTCGACTGTCATGTCCGGACGACTCTGGTTCAATAAAGACCGGCAAAACAGTTACAATACTGGGCGTCAAATTGCGACAGTGAACCCCACTTGAGGTGCAATCGCCGTCGCAGGAACTGTCTTGTTTTGTTCGAGTGTGTGCATCTGGCTCTTCCCTTTTTCTCACCAAAAAGTCTCTGTGGACATGGTGGGTTTGAATTATGTGTTATTAGGGGTGGAGAATAAACAAGTAGAGATGTCCTGCATCTAATTAAGTACTTGAAACTCAGAAATAAAGAGTTACAGAGTATATTCACAATTGATGATAGCTCTCCTGTGAGAGTGCACTAAACAAAGTCCAGATACAATCCCTTATGGGTCTGACCTGTGGAATGTGTGGCCTCAGCCATGTCATAAGTCTACTCAAGACTACTAGCAAACTTAACAGAATTTCAGCATAAGTCGCAGGTCGAATTGCAATGAAGCGAGTGGCACGATTAGCACAGCCTCCAAACACCTTAGAGGGTCTATGGTCTCACAATGGCTAAGTTATACTCCTCCCTAACAGACAGTTATTTGGTAGTATAAGTGGCTGATATAGTGGTGCTTGTTCAGTTGTAAGGCACGAGATGGATGAAGAACAACTGGTGTTAGGTGGTGGCAGTTGGCGACCGAGCTAAGCCAGGAACTGTCAACTCGAGGACAGGTGAGCGGGATTCATGCTCGGTTAGGAGCAATCCAACCCCTGTTGGTTCCTTCTCATGCAGTTGCAGTGGGAGGAGACTAGGAAATGTGTGATAGCAGTGATTGTGCTTGTTAGTTAGACGACGTGTCAAAATAATTACCTAGAAAAATACATATGACAACCTGTTGATACCAAAACAGTTGAAAACCGCGCAGTATTTAGCAAAAAAAACCACTTTTAGCGAATTGGAAAATTCCAATTCTGCTATGCGTTCTGCTACATTGGCTTTAAATATGACCCAGTTTGACACCACCATATTTAAAGTCCTGTTTACACCAGAGCAAACACAAGCAAACACGCGTGAACAAGTAATAAAGAACCAAGCATTCTCACGATTGTAAAAGGTATTCGAGTGCGAATAAGCAGCCTTCATCTGTGTTCTTTCAGGTTCGGTTTGCATTTGCTGATGATCCATCCATTGTCTGTCTTTCAACATAACATCAAAGCATATTAGTAATGGGCAAACAGTAGTAAATGTGTTACTTTAATAATCACTACCATGCAGAAACTAAAGCAATGAGTAACGATTCTAGGAAATACTAGTTACTCTACTACCTAGTTGTAAAGCTGTCTCAGGTAAATATAATGCAGGCTCAGGCAGATTTGTGCAGAAGTACAAGACAACAATATACTGTATAAAAGTAACTGGTCCTCTCCGCTGCCCAGTTTGGCATCACAGGGCACAAGGGTTGGGGAGAAGGGTTGGGGGGAGGGATGTGATAAATCCTTTGCTTTGCCCTGGCGTCTTCAAGAACATAGTTACATCCACTGCGAAAGTATTTATCATAGCAGTATTTTTATTTGCATTTGTGTTTGCTTTGAATAGCCAACGGCCAGTCCAAAAGAGTGTAATGTCATACGACCTACCTCAAGGGTGAGAAATAAATTGTAATGTTGCAGAAGAATGGAAAGAATGGAAAGAATGGAAAAAATAAACAATTTTTATTTTCTCACAAAATAAACTTTATGATGAGGAGGTTCATGATGGCATGAATCAAAACAAATAAGGTGTAAATAAACAAAATACAATAAACAAGATCCATTCAACAATTTGTATTTTATTGTTTTCTTCACCAATAGTAGAATGGTTACAGTAACTATCCATGAAGCAATCCAGTGCACAAGCAAATGTTAAACATAAACACCTAATAAAATTACCTTGATATGAATTTTTGAGCTCCCAAAAAACACTTACGATTATGAAAACAAAAATTATCCGGAGTTAACTGTTATTTTCACGACAGATGGATACAAGTTTTACCAAAGGTCCAGTAAAATGTAATTAATAACTAAGTAATCAGTACAAAGTAAAGAGCGTTCTTTGGAGCAGTAACAAATATACTAACGTAATAGGACTGCACAAGTACAAAAGAGAGATTTGTGTTCACTCATGTTTGGTGTTTGCACCTCATTTACATCTGGGTGAAAAGAAGGTGATAAGCGACACGTAAATATACTATTTCTTTTTGCTGCAACTTCGTATCATCACTTGCGCGCTGGATGGAGAGGCTGACTGAAGAAGGCGAGGACCAACCTCCCTTGTCGCCTCCGAACCCCTGTCCCTGACTACCAACGCCCCGAAGGATCAGCTCAGCTGTGAGAGTGTGCCGGATGGCGACGTGATGCAGCAGGCGTTGTCCGAACCCAGGACAGATGAGTCCGTACCCACAGTCAAGGCAGCAGTCGCCTTCGAAGCCCTGTCCCTGACTACCAACGCCCCGAAGGATCAGCTCAGCTGTGAGTGTGTGCCGGATGGCGACGTGATGCAGCAGGCATTGTCCGAACCCAGGACAGATGAGTCCGTACCCACAGTCAAGGCAGCAGTCGCCTTCGAAGCCCTGTCCCTGATTACCAATGCCCAGAAGGATGAGTCCAGCTGTGACGGTGAGCCGGACGGCGACGCCAGGCAGCAGGCAAGGCCCAAACCCAGGACAGAAGAGTCCGCAACTGCAGAACCCTTGCACCCTGCTGAACTAACCCAGAGACAAGAGCTGCCGCCGCGAGCCTGTTGCGCTGCCCTCCAAGGTTGTTGGCCGGTACCGCGAAACCACATGGCGACCCACCCAGAGCTTTGTGTGACCATACCCACGGCACACGGAGTTACGCAACTGCAAAGTTAGTGCCACACATTTAAGCAACGCCAGTGAGTGCTGTGTCAATGGTAAATATTGATGGCGTAAAGTACAGTGCATAGGTAGAGACTGTAAAGGAAATAAATAAATTAATTAATGAGAGACAACCAGCTGTAAGAGCTCGTGAGGCAACAGTGACAATGTAAATAAGCTATTCTAGTGTTAACCGAATAAGGGTCAAAGCCGTGATTATGGAGACATCCTAATTAAGTGAAGGAAGGAGGCAGTAAGTGCAAACCCGGTAGACAGTGAACCTCCTTACGCAATTAAGTGTGGAACAGTGTGACTGAGTACTCACGCAAAATAGGCCTACCCGCTGAACAGCTAACCGGGGACCAGTGGTGTATCCCCGAACTCTTCCCAAGGGGAAAGGGAACACAATCTACATAGTGAAAGAAGAAAAAACAAGGAACAGGTGTGAGCCTGCCAATAAAAAAAAACTGTCTATAATGAAAAAAATTATTGTTGTCAATGATTTGAAAGTGAATTTATGTGTATTACGAGTGCCATTTTTTTTTTTCTTAATTGTAGGAGACCCATATTAATTTCTAGTTAGGTAAGAGTATATAGGATTATAGTGTAACTAACGTAACATAGATTAAGTATCAAATCCCAGGGACATCATGTTCGGAAGGCCTTATGCCTCCTCCCTAGTGTCGAACCTGTCACACGTAAAGTGAACCTGCCCTGCCACCCATAGGGGCTACAGAGCAAGTCGCTTTTTAACACATCTTCAGCGCCAGTGCAGGTAGAGATAAATGCCGCACACACCCAGGTGAGTTTGGGATAATGAACACCCTACTTGCCCCAGTGTTAAAATTTTACATGAACGCATGTTACTTTCACTTTCAGGTCAAACTATAAAACCTTTCTGTATGTAACCACAGACTTCAGCTATTTCTTGTAAGCGTTACGTATTTTCATTTTCCCTGAAGGGTGTGGACACTCACCCGAAACCCGCATTACTTGCTCTTTGCAACATGACTCCCCAAGGGGCTGAAGCCATTAGCACACAATCTGCGGAGCAACCAATCAAAGAGGGAGGGGGGAAAGAGAGAAAGGGGAGAGAGTGAGATGGAGGTAGAGGTAGAATAGGTTCAGGGGGGAGAGGTAGATGGGGAGAGAGGTAATGGTAGAGGGGGA
>NQII01000423.1:414924-475471 GCA_002778355.1 Clitarchus hookeri
GGTGGAGCGGTATAGGGGGGGGGTGATAAACGGGAAAGGGGGAGGTAGACAGGTGTCGAGGTAACAGGGGAGGTGGAGGGGAAAGGAGAGAGAAGGGGAAGGAGAGGGAGGGAGAGAGAGAGAGAGAGAGAGAGAGAGAGAGAGAGAAACCAGAACGCGCCAGGGTCTGGTGGAGAGAACACAGAAGAACGGCAAAGATAGAAGCATATGTCGCCCACATTAAGATGACAGTCCGACATCACCTAACCACCAAAACTAGTCCAGGAGGATATATGGTCCTGCACCACCGCAGAAGGGCAGTTGATACCAGCAGCTCACCTTAGCACAAGTCGTGCTAAGGCTCTCGGCTCTGTTTGCTCTCTCTTGTGAAGAAACATCCAGTGATCACCAGTTACCAACGCCGAACTTCAGGCACACGTTGCAGCCCAGAAGAGTATTCGTTCCCCCCACACTTGACACTTGGCCTCAGCCCCACTCACCATACTCCTCCCTTAAGTCCCTTCCGGACAACATAGCTTCAGTTAGGGGTTAGTTGTTCTGACGGATACCAAATTCATTGCTCTTGCTCTTTTCTAGCACGCCCTTCAGGCAAGGCTCTTCAAGCCGACAGGCCCTTTCACCTGTCTGTTGCTTTTACTTTCCATAAGTTAATCCGTGCATTGATTTACAGCAGGAGAGTATGGGTCACCATGTTATATTCTGGACAGAATAAAACATGTTACTAGTCTAACCGTTGCCTGTTCCTTCTTGTGTGAATTGTGCTTAGTCCTTTCTGGTGTCACCCCATAAAGGAGAGGCAGGGATCCGCGATTTGAGAACTAGTTTGCCGAATACAGAGTAGGACTGCAGCTTGTCCTCTAAAAAGGACTTGAGGTACGTCACCAAAACACAACCCATTAGACGGTCACCCATACTGTGAACCAGGTATGCAAAGGTACCTAGTGCACACGTACGGTAAAGCCACGACCGCTAGCAAAACACACGACGAAGAGGCTAGACCACCCTTGTCTGTTAACCCACTTCATCCACCGTACAAACCTGCCGGAAGGAGTGCCAGGTCTGACAAGGAGGGATCTACCCCTTCTGGACTACACTCTAGCTAGGGATATTGATGCCTGCCACCCAAGTGTGGACGTGAACCATACTACCTCATCCCTGGTAAATGCCATTCACCCACAAACGGAGAAGTAAGTGGAGTGACAGGAAGGCAGCTGCTATCCTCGCTGAGAAATAAGCACTGTTTGACCAACCTGCCCCAGCCTTCAGCTACTTGAACCCCCGGGAATGAGGTCATGCTGCCCGCCAACTGTTGAGGCCTAACCTCGCAGTTCCCCCCAGTAATTTGTTTGGCCCCTTAGTAAAAACCCCTAGAGGTGCGCATCCCGTCATTGAGTACCTCCGCCTGGGCCTGCCTCTGGTATTAGGTGTCGATCCAGCTGACGACGCCGTACCAGTCCAGCCAGGCAACCAACAGCAGTCCAGATGACTGTCTGCCGCTGCGGAGCCAGCCTGACCAGAGCCGACCAGTAGATGCTGTTGCCGTCAGCCCGTCGGGTCGGGAACCCCCCACCCCGGACCTACACCGACGAATGCCTGACACACAGCAGTGAGAGGTAAGCAAGCCTGTGTGACTGATCTAACACAATCTAAAAACACCTAGTAAAATGCAGACGCGCTCCTGCCCCTAAGGCCGTTATGCATCAAAGGGAACGGAGGAACGAAGAGTAACAAATTTGTGCAAATGGTTTGTGCTCAATTGCACAGGTTCGCTTCTGTTTGCACCAGTGTAAATGGAGCTTAAAACGTGCACATACGAACATGCCAAAGAGGAGAAGAGGGATTTTACAAGAACGATAGACTGTATTTTCTGTATTGTAAAACTAAATACACATGAGTTGAACTATGCACATATTGTGTGCAAATGGGTTCAATAAGTCAAAAAGACAAGATAGAAATCTGAAAACGTAAATCAAATTGCAATCCAATAACAATGGCATGATAAGTCTGTCAACAATCAAAACAGTCAGTTCTAAATGCCATCTTAATACAAAATAAAAAAAAACAAAGACAAATGAAAGTTACAACAGCACTATCACAAAACTTATCCAAAAGCCAAACACTGCAAACAAACAAACAAAGGCGAACTATGACAAGCATGCCATAGTCACAACATGAAAGGCGGGATGTGTAAATAGCGCTATTACTGGCTCCTCCTGTTGCTCTGTGCATGGGATTAGAGCGTAGATTTTCAAAAGATGGGAGATATAGGGGACAGAGGTGTGTGAGATAACAAATAATCCGTTTGTGAGGTCATGCCTCACACAAGACTACTGTGCAAGGGGCAAGGGCAGGCTGCGTCCCTAACTTGCAAACTAGTTTTCAACAGAATTTCTCAAATTTTTTTTCCACACTGCAGCATACCAATTAATGATAGTGATATTACATTCCCTATATTTTAACACTGTGTGCTAGCAAACTTATTGTTAATTGATTTTCGCAGTTCTCAAGAATCACTTTTTAAAACAGCTGTACTCATAGAATCCGAGTTTGTAAAATCAGGGGTTTTACTGTACATGTTCGCGTGAATAAACATGCACACACTATTCTGTATTTCACTTTAAGTGTGATGTTTGTAATGACGAAGTATTATAAATTTTTTGGGATATGCGGTTCATTTTCTTTCGTTTAACGGAGTTTCATAATATTTTATCGAGATTCAAAATTAAAGCCATGGTGGTTCGTTTACAGTGATAGTTTGTTTATTGGGCATCCGTTTGCAGTTTCGTTTTGAACGTCGTAGTTTTCGGTAAGCGTCAGCATTAGAGTAGAAGCTTTTCCAAACTACGTTGACAGTTTTGTTCCAGAAGTTCGCTGATCTTTAACTGACGGCGCAGTTAAGCAGACTACGCAGTTTGGATAGCGTAGGAAGAGCATGCGTGCCTGCCCACGCCAGGTCCTTAGCAGCGGATTTCGAGCAGTCGATAACAAGCAGTAGACGCTCAGCAGCAACTCGCCGAGGCCGCGTCAGGCTTGGCGCATAACCCCCACACCGGCAAACTTGAACTTGCTTAGATTATTTCTTAGCCGGTGTGGGAGGTTGCTGCATTTGTCTTTCTTCGGGCAAGTTTTTAGAGACGTAAATTAATAATCAACAACGACTGTGGTGCTGCTTTCTACTTCGTCTGTATAGTGTATCTGTGAACCCTGTTCGTACTCTGCATACCTAAACACTGTATGTGAACTGTGGCGTAGAATGTTTAAATAAAATTACAGAATAATAAACCGGAACTTGACTACATTATTCGGTATTTAATTGGCGCCTCTTAAAGAGTTCGTGTTTCTACTACTGAGCTAGCCGAGTGGCAATTTCCAGCCGTCAATACCTTGACGTGCGGCATTACAATATGTCACCTAACTGTGGGGCTGTAATAATATAAATACGGCAATAATATCTCGGTGGAACATTACATGTTTAATACGCTCAACGTGGAAAAATGAAGGAAGGTGTACTGGCCCAGTATCCCTCTAGAGACTAGGGAAATGGAGTCTCCTTAACAAGGATTTTAAGGGGGTCATAAGGGCCGATATGACTACATCCCAGGGGCATCTCGCCCTAGCTCATCAGAGACCGTAGCTGAGCACTGAGGGTTAGGCTATCCCTTTTATGGCCCGCTCTGTGATTGTGCATTTAAGAAAAATAGCTGTGGGAACACAGCAATGCTCTATCAGTAATGTTATATATGTTCAGAAAATCAAAAATCAAAAGAAATTACAATTATAATTTAGCGGATTCAGTGGGTGTCCTGGAGGTGCAGGCACGACCGTAAAGGTGGTTTCAAATTACGTAGCAGCGTGGGGGAGGACAGGTTCTGGCATGGTCCGCCCAGGAAGGAATATACTCCTCCTTGTGGTAAATCCCTGCCAGAGTTTTATTGATCAATCGGCGCAGGAGCGTGAGCTTCACGAGGGACGGTGCTCGGGCCTATAGCGACTTGGGGAGGCCACTCTGATTCCCCTCGGTGGATAGTTGAGAAAGCGGAGTCACCAGCTGCAGACATCAACTGCCCCTCTGGATTCACAGTGTTCCCACGTAAGGACCCTACGGCTCTCAATAAGCGGCGTGACCAGCTAGCAACTAGACACCAAACATTGACAAAAGGTGAGAATGCCCTTCAGTGGGTTCTTTGGTTCAAATCTCTATAGCGGCAATTGTGCATGCACCAAGAAGTAGATAAGTGGATATGCACAGATAAGGGCAAAGTGGGTAAGGGATGTGTCGGTGAAAGAGATTGATCGAGCCAAAAAGAGGTTAACTGGTAGATATATATTTTATTCCATCAACAGGAATTTACAAGACATATATCTTCGACCTGTGCCCACTTACATCTGATGGACGAAGGACCAAGTTCGCCAAGGTGTTTGCCGCAGTGCGGCCGAGATGTTGATCAAAGTTAAGGGCGAGATCAACCCCGGTACACCTACGTCCGGCATGGATGAGGCACATGGCCAACACTTGAAGCAAGGAGAAGGCTCCGCAACAAGAGCTTCTGCCTACTATGTTGAGAAAAACAAAAACATTATATGCTAATTTTAACTGTTAGCATATAATGCTGAAGGCAAGCGGTATGGCAAGCGTGGCGAGATAGTGAGAGTTGCAGAAGATGATCCGGTCAGAACTGCTCACGAACTGCCCTGTCTGGAGCGCGTGTAAAGGAATTAATATCTTCAAGAGACATGGCAAGCAAGGGGCAGCTGGAGCAGGCCGCATGGAGGGGGAAACCTCCCCTGACACGCGGCGAGCATGCGCGTTATGTGCCTGCCAGCCAGAGTAAGGCAAGCGAGGGGGTGGGTCTGCCCACTCAGACTGGAGCGCGGTGTCATGCGGATTGCAGGCCTCACAGATGGCAAGGAGTTGACTCGCTTGTGAATAGGAATGATACAGAGGTGAAATGAGCGGCGGTGTTCAGCACTATGGTACACTAGGGAGAGCACCAGAGGCTGAGGCTTGGATATGTTTCAGACAGCTACTTCTCCCCGCACGACTTCATTGTTTCACTAGTAATGTCCCTGCGGAAGACATGTAAAAAAACAGTCAACCACAACCAGACACCAATCCCCAATCCCCACATGCAAATACCAGAAGTTCACAAGTTACACGCTGAATAATGCTGTCCAACAACAGGGTTAAACACATCCAAGCAAGTGCCAACTTAAAGAAGGCAGAGATAAAGACACCCATACCTCCGATTCCTGCTATATGCAGTCAGTGAGACACATCAAACTTATGTCGTAAAATATCAAAATCAATTCAAGTTGTATAACTTTATTTATAAATGATAGAACTTAAAATAGGCTGTCTGATTACTGTGTTACTGTTGAGCTGAAAAAGAGATACAGTAGAAACTCTATCCATCGAATTTCAGGAGACCGACATAAAAATTCTATAGATGCGGACATTCTGTAGAAGTGGACTAGACATAATAATAATAATAAACCCAACCTCATTAAACTTTATGTTGAACATATTGATAGGCCTATGTTAGGTATCTGTCAAGTTAAACTAAAATAAAACAATGCAAATGGGAATATTAAAGAAAACATTCATAATACAGTAGAACTCTGTTATGGTCCGTCTCATATAAATTGGCGAGATTCTGACAGTCGGTGAGCGGCAACTTGACGCATACGAAACAAAGTGCAATATACAAAACCCTGTATCAGCTGATACATGAACGAACAAAAGTTAATATTACGCTATAAGAATAAGTTCCTAGATTAATTAATACATTTTATTTTGCGTGGTCACAAAACAGTGATTGTTAGTGTTACAAAATAAACTTTGTGATAAAGTAGTAACGTATAGGTGTTCAAAATGAAATGCACAATTAAACGATCCGTATCCAAATGAAAAGTAACTTCAAAACCTTTTTCACGCTGTATCCCTCCCTCCTTCAACCATGCTTTCGATACATGCTTGATATTAATTCCAAAAGTATACAAAAATATTGCATAATATTGTTGAAATATTTTTTCTAATAATATGACTAAATATATTTCAAATTCGTGTCGTTCCGAGCCAGTAATAGAAGAACATTCAACTCTTAAAAAGACGCTATCTATTGAGCAATGCAAACGGCTCAAACCTCGCTCTGTCATGCAGTGCGCGCCATCTATCTGCTCTTTCCCAAAACATTGCCAGCCAGAGAAGAAAGCTTTCATGCTAATAAATTAACGAACATATACTAATAGTTTTATTTTTCCACGAGCTCTGCATAATTTTTAAAGTAACATATATTTCGTGTATAGCGATTTTGAGTACTAGTAATTTATATTTAGCCGGTGATCGTTCGTCTACGTAAATTATACGCCATATTGTTCTCCCGTAAACCCATTTCCTTGTTTCCGAAGAAAGTGGGATACGCGTGAAAAGTTTTTAAGCAATTCTAATGTTATTCCACGTCACATATTTCCAACTCGAATATATTAGCTATAACGTCCAAAGTGTGATAATAGCTACAATTACCGTCTCTCAAATGTTAACCCAAATTGACACTGTCTAAAATATCTTAAAATTTGTTTAGCAGTACAGTACAATGGCAAGTGGATTAGCTGACGTGTTGATAATAAATACAGCCTCCACTTGACGCATCAGCTGGTGGCGAAAGGATACAGAAACAAAAAGTAAACATTGGCGCTACTTTCGTCGAACTGTCAGAATCTCGCCAACTTACATGACACAGACACTATAAAATTCTGAAAGGAACCAAAAAGTGTTGACCACATATGTAAAAAAAAAACACAAATAAACAATCCACTCTAATTTTTTTTCGGTATTCATACACAAATTTAATAAAAACCATATTTAAACACTTTTTTTGAATCCACTTGCACACAAATGGCTGGCGACAAAGCGGAAGTATTATCTATAGAGCAACTAACAACAGTTACAGTTACTAAGTACGAAATAAAAATGTCTTGAATATTGTATGATAAAGTGCAGTGAATAGGGTTTCCTTAATTTAGCGCCTTTTTCTAAATTTCCGGGCATATTTATTAGTTACATTTATACATAATGCATTTGTAATTTAAATGAAAAAAATATTGAAGTGAAAAACTTGCGAGTGTTGTTGGCAACGTCGCATCGCGAATTGATCTCTCATGGCACCTCTGTTTCTTGTCGTTACTGGTCATTACAAACATGGCTGCCACCGTAAACATTTAAATTGTTTGCTAAACGACTAATAAAATTCTACAATACATNATTTCCTTTTTTTTTTTTTTTTTTTTTTTTTTTTGTATTCTGTGGTTTCTAAATACATGATGTGTAGTCTGAGACATCTATTGTTATTAATTATTTTAAGTTACAAAGTACAAATTAAGTGTGACATTATGGCAAAATCAACGTGTTATTTTGGAAGTGATAAATTACATAAATAGAACTAAATGCAGGGCAGTGAGACGTAAGAGAAAACAATGCGTGTTGAAAATAAATTTTATTTGCGCTATCTATTAGTATTACTTGTGCATATGTACATAATGTACTGTATACTGACTTTGTATGCCTTGGTGAGTACAGTTAATACGTATACTTTTTTGTTAATACTTTGTTGTTTAATAATCGGAGCATGTAATTTTTGGTGATGATACAGAAATTTTTGATCAATCAATGCGGTAAAAATTAAATTTTGAGTTCAGCAAAAACTGACTTTTCTTAGCATTATTTACATAGGAATTTTGTCGGGACCACAGAAAATGTTCTGTGGACACTGATTTTCGGTCCAACCATGTTCAATGGCTTGAGTTTCCTCTGTACTAAGTGCTGTAAATTTATTTCTATAGCAAATAATGAAAAACACTCATAAATTATTAAAATAACCTCACTTACAAAAATAATACCACTCAGCACAAAACAAATAAAACTTGCATTTTAGATTTAATGGGAACTGTACCTTTGTACATGTGAAGAATACAAGTTGTGCACTCACCGAGTGAAGTCAGTCATCTCCATCATGATCATACACATGTGTTTTGCCAACACAATGATATCGTTGCCTGTGTCATCCCACTTAGCGACCTCCCGGTCAAACTTGAGCTTCTCGCTGCGGAAATATTCCACCTGCTGTGCAATTTTCTGCTTGTCTTCCTCCGTCATCTTACGCATGGCTTCCTAACAAAAAAAACCACACAATATATACACTGTTATGTTCTGCTGATAACAGTTTACTCTTTACACTACACATAACATGAACATACAGTCACACAAACTGAAAAAATAACACACAAAACAAAATATAAATTGATTTCAACACAGGTGTCCACTATAGAAAGATGACTGTTACATAGAAGGAGGATGAATACATGTACAACATTCAAAACATGACACAAAACAATTTTATTATTGTACACACAAAATCACCAGCTGAAAGTCATATGGCAATGTTTATTTTGAGATGCAGAAGGATACGCAACCAACGGGCTGAAAGAAACTTCACAGAGCTTTCAAAAGTGCTCACTTTACTGTGCTTAATTGTGAACAGCCTTTAACAGTCAAATCAAATTAAGATTACTTTACAATACTACAAAGAACAAAAATAAAAACTTGTTTATATAACAGTTATTCACAAAAAAATTATTGTCTCACCACAGCGATTATCAATTCAAATAATTAAAAAAATTATGTTTATCTACCAAACGAAAAAACAAATTCACGAAAATGTAGAAATAGGAAAATTTTCACTGTACAAGCCCTATATAAGTAAAAAAAAATTTGCAGCGAAATATGCTTACAAGAAAAATCAAGGCATAAGAAAAATAAGACCCACTGCACTTATCAACTAAGTTGTAATTACTACACCATATGCCAAATTATCCACAATCTGTAGGACTTTAAATGCTGCAAACCAATTTACAAATTACTGTGACAATTTAAATTTAAAATAGTGAGTGAACTGAAGAATGAAAAACATACTGCAATGAAGTGAACTTACTCTAGCTGTTGTGATTCCACTGATATCAGGATATTCATCTACACCATGCTCACCAGTATGGGCGCTTGCTAAAATCAGACATAATCAGAGAACTATTAATACTAGAAAGGACATCAATAATAAAACAGAACATTACATTTCACAACACTATGTAAAAAAACATGCAACTATATGAGTTGAGTTAAGATCTTATCTCTTAGCTTTTGTGTTACGATTGTTTCTGTTCTACAAAAATCAACAGTTTTTTGCACTTTTATCTTAAAATAATAATGTTAAAATAAAATGTAACCATCACAAAAGTAGATATGCAATAAATATAGGTGATTCATGATGCTTCACTTCTCAATGTTTGAAGATTCATACAATTTGCTGGTAATGATCACAACAAAAAATGCAGGCCACAAAAAGAGCTTGCATAACAATAATATAAGTGTAAGAATCATTGAATACAATGACACCAAGGCACTGTAGACATCCAAATTCACGACTTTGGGAAATAGTGACAGATGGATGTGGTTTGTTTCTATGGGGTGAACTCATTTCTGCCAGGAAATTTGTATGTTCAGTACAGTACACTTCGTTTTTTATATTTTCTACATTCCCAGGAATGGTTCATCTCGAAACACTTTTTAAGAAATGATGCAAAGACTACAAAAAACTAAAACCAACAAAAAAACTTAAAATTTTATCAAAACAGCATTCATTCAGGCAAGATAATGCTGTGTACAATTCCAAGTTGTGTGTGTGTTTGTAGATGTTGCATCACAAACTTCATTTATGACTGAGAATTGTATGCAGCAGTACTGTTAGAAATGTTACTGTGAGTGTATGGAAACTGTCAGTGCTGGTCCAACTCTGGTGGCTGGTTCAACAGGAGCTGTACATTGCTCTAATAGGACTCTCGGTTTAACCATCATGGCAAATAAAATAAACAATGCCATGTTCAAATACTGTGACAAGTTTAGCAAGACATCTTAAATAAAACTAACAATTGCATTCTTTTACAGTTTTGGACTTGTTGACATGTGTCAAGCAGTGGACATGGTTAGCGAAGATACAATATGTGCTAAAATATCAGGTGAGCCTAATGAATTTCACTGTGTTTGGCTGGTGTAAGGGTAAAGTAAAATGGGAATGTTTTTTTTAACTGACCAGTGTCATTATCAATAAAAACTTCTAATCTAGACTTGCAGATACGGTATTTTTGAGAGTGCGAGATGTACTACTGGTTAACAACATGTCTGATTACAAACTATTTCATAACAGTGCATGATAAAAACAAAACCTGTTACAGACACTGCCAACCCAGTTTACAACTGAGTACATCACAGACATGCCACATTCTCACATAAACACCATTTTGCATTCATGTTATAAATAAATTACAATAATCCACTCCCTAGCTATTCTTAGTAATTTGGGAGGGTTTGGTAATAAACACATCATAAGCGTGAAACCCAAATATACAAAAATTACTTTTTTATATGTTTCAGAAGTGGGATTAAAAATATTAATCATATGAATAACTTTATATAAACTTGTATAATGTCAATGCTGAAGTTACACAACAAATAAGATTTGTTTAGGAATGTTACAAAAGATAACACACAAAACTAACTACAGGACCAGAAAGTAAGCTATAATGTCACTAAAGAATTTAAAAAATTACATTTTGGTATGATTTGAAGACAAAATTTTTTTGAATGTACACAATATAATACATAAAAGTGCAGATTATTAATACAATAAAAGTTTAGTACAAAAATTAATAATTTGGTGTTGATGGAAAAATTTACCCTCTTAATTTTGCTTTTGCCAATAAGCAACAAAAATAGTACATGTATAAAGGGAAAAACTAATTTCTCCATCAATTTTAGTATACCTCCAGAAATATAAGTTTTTAGTTAAGATTTAATTAAAAATAGTGAGGTACACTTTCTTACAATAAGTTAATTTACAGCTACAGGATGTGGTTTTTACAAGAACAGTAAACTCCCTATTTACCGAGGCGGCTTAATTGGGTTGCGGCTTAACCGTGGAGCCACCAGTTCAAAGTCAAATATTGCACCGCTGCTATTAATAACCAATACGCACGCTGTTAATTACCAGGCTACAGTCGAGTGATGCAGTACTGATTTATTATTATATTAAAAGTGTTCGGGTACTACATTTACACACTTTCGTTCAAAATAATAAAGTATTTCACAATAAAAACTGGCATCTGCTCATCAAAAAGGTGAGATCGTGGAGTTTACAGTGGTTCACACATGCAAAGAGGCTATTTATAAATTAACCGTGGCACCAAGTGCAACTGGATGACAAAAAAATATTGGTATCTTAACATAAATATTAATTGCCGCAAAAATGATTCAATCGCAAACAACATACTGTTTTAATAAATAAAAAAATAACACATATTTTTGCTTTGTTGTTGAAGTGGTAGGGATGTCAGGCCAAAAAAAAAAAAAAGTGGTGAGCTGGCCTCAGAAACGCTTGGCCATCGCAGGCCGAATCCAAATTATTAGCCAGCAGAATCGCTTCACACGGAAATATGTTATGTTAAAATATTTATAGAGATCGAAGAAAATTTAAAACTAGGAGAATTCGTTTACATATTTGCATTTTACACTTGAAAAACTAGTCATTTCATGCAGGCGTGGTTTCCGAAGTGAACCCTGCGCACTGGCTAAAAGATGGCATCACAGTCGCCTATTTCGCTGCTGTGTCGCAAACGTATATCTATCACGTCCTTTTAAAAGTAAATTTTTAATCTCATGTGGGCTTAAAGCATATCAGGTTTGAAATATATTACATCATATTAATGTAGAAATGTTGAAAAATACTCTGCGATAGATAGGCGGCTCCTTCAATTAATATGAAGCATGCACATGGTGATGTTAGCAAGCACTATCTATAGCCTATGAAGAAGAGATAAATGAAGCTAAACTATCAAATACAGTTTAAGTTCAATTTTGCCTCAACACCTACACATTATTCTAGAACGGAGTTTAATTTGTTACTCTAACAACAGTTGTTTTGTAATGATATGAAATACATAAACATTTTGCCTACAATCTCCTTCCTGCCCGCATAATTCTGCGATTTCTGTTGTGCAAATGTAGGCTGTCAAAATAACCAATGTGAAATTTTCTTGCAATCATTCACGCATCAGCTGATACTGGATTTTGTGTATGTGATGTGATGATAATATCAATTATAACATTGCCACACACAGTGGCTGTCAAAAAATTGAATTCTTTATGAATATATTATTTGTTTACATAACCTACATGTAGAATATATAGGCCTAAGTAAACACCCCCCCCTTTTTTTTTGTTTAACAAAAAATATTGGTTATCCGCGAACCATTAGCCAGTCGTTACCCCAGCAAATCGGGAGTTTGCTGTATTTCTAATACTGTAGTTGTAATCAATCTTACATCTGCTCCTGGTATCTATAGTGAGGTCTTCTCCAGGTTCAAATTCAGTATCTGTGTCAAGATCTTCTGAGGTCTGAAAAACATGGGGTCACAAGAACACATTTAACACACTACAACTACACAGTGGGAGCAGAGGCAACAAGAATTACCTGCAGTATGATACAAGACCCATAAAACCTAAAACCGACCAGACAGAGCCATACCTAGTCAGTATGTCATGACATCTGTTTGTATCAAAAATGGTTCCATATTCTTATGTTAAGTAGTTACGAAATTCAAAATATGACAGCAATAAAGGTTAGTATGACAATGCCACCAAAATATTTTATGCTGGCAAAGTACGTAAATTGAGTGCAAAAAGGAAAAATAGCAAATTTAAGGAATTTTACATTGGAAGGGTTAAAGAAGCTCAGAAATAATTTCTAACAGAGTGTGAATTATGCAAATAACATCATAAGAAAAAACAATGGGTGGACAGAAATCAGTGGAGGATGAAAGCATTTCCACTGTGAAAAAACTGAGTATGCAACTTTCATTAAAGTATTGCAAGTGAAGACAACATCATCAACTTTGTTTTCAAAGGACATAAAGTTTTAAATTTAAAGAATGGGGAGAAAATACTTTTTCTACTAAGAACAGTGAATGAATTCACGTCTTACTGATAACTGTACACTCACAGAATGCTGAATGACCACTGATCTCCTTTAAAAGAAATATTATGGCCGTTTTTAAAGAAACAATCAGTGTTAACAACATACGTGATAATCTACAGCTACAAAAAAATAACTGTCAAAAAGGAACATAAACAAGAAAAAATTATATAAATTATAAACCAAACTCAAATGGGAAATAAATGTACAATTACGATATGCATATTACAGTACCTAATGTGATACAAACATTTCCTTTCATCTGGTCCCAAGAGTCGAGCAACTGCCATGTCTGAGACAACAGTATGAAATCAGAACACTAAAAATTATTTGGCAAAAAATTAAAAAGAAATTGTGGTAAATAACACAGCCTGCCACCAATTTATCCTAAAGAAAAGAGCCATGAACAAATAAGGAAAATGGAAACCATGCCATCTAAATTGCAAACACACGTGTCAATACTGAATGCCTTAAACAGAACTAACAATCTTGTTGCCTCCACTCCCCATGATGAAACACGTGCATTAGCCTTACATTTGCTCCTTGTCTCAATGGTGTAATGTTCATCAAACTCTACATCCTCTGGGTCGAGTTCCTCGTCAGTCTAGAGAGAGAGAGAAATAACCACAACATGAGGGTTAGTCGCACATGCTTTCATGCTCCACAACCAGTAAAATGCTGGGCAGTCAAAAAGTTAAGTTTCCATTATTTTATAGCTATACAACATTTTTTTCTACTTTGGTGAAGACCTTGATGTATCAAGCAGCAAGTTATAAACAACATATTACATATTTCAATACCACTTTAAAACTGAGATAGGATTAACAGTGCATAAGTTTTCAACTTCTTGTAATGAAAAACTGTACTCAATTTAGTAATGTATATTGAGTTATATGCACAAAATACATTAAACTGTTAAAATCTACTTTGCAGCAAAATCTAGCCAGAATCAGTTTTAATAGTATTTGGGTTTATGAAAACCAACTTCACAAACAAAACAAATTTTACTGCAGAGGTTCTCAAAGTTTGATTCACCAGAATATATGCTTTGAAAAGGTATTGCAACTAAAGTAAAATCATAACAAATCTCATCCTGTATCCAAAACTACAAAACTTCTGCAAGATCCAAAGTAATAAACTCACCAGGGAAACTTACTTTTTGACTTTATGGCTTAATGCTGGCAAAACATATTTCTTCACAACGGCACTCCCCAGTTCAAATTATTCATACTGTTTTGAGAGCCAACGTGCGCCAATGCTCTAGCAGTCACCAAATGTTCGCCAATCCAAACACACTTTGTCAGTTGGCATGTGAAATAATTGACAGACAATGATCATCAAGTCTGTACCATTAAGAGCAATAATAAAAAATTAAAAAAATAATATTAAAAAAAACTACTTTGCATAAACTGTACTTCAAAAATATTAAAGGACTCTTCTACTTCTACAATTATGGTAATGTTCAATGATTTAAGGAAGTTAAGAACTAATCACCGTACATTCCACGGTTCTTCTGCTCTGCAACTGGCATTTAATAGCAGGGCATGCATGGATTGTGGTACGACAGGAAATTAACTCCACCATGATGAGATCAAGTCAGACTACCTGAGCTATAAGTGGGTGACACACACACAGCAGTTCTGGCCCCATACGGTTATTACCAACTGAAACAAGTGATGCTACTCATTACCAGCATGAACAAGTGATGCTCCAGTTCAAGAATGATCTCTGAGATCAGAGCGCTGGTTGGTGTCACATGTAGATTTTGGTATACTGTGCGCCATATATCTGTGAGCCTGAATGACATTCTAAAAAATTAGGGTTTGTTGCAGAGACATTTTTGCACCTGCACAATCCAATACCTGACTAGCGTTATGTCCAGGACCCCCAAAAGCCCAGAGGGAGAGGGCTATAATTTGACTCAACCACTCAAAGTCTACCTTTGCACAATCTCTCCTCGTCAACAGGACTCCTGCATCCCGGTCTCTAAGAGGGGAAGCTGCAACAGGACCCACCTGCTAAATGCTTGCCAAACAGGTAGGGTGTCGATCTTAACAAAGTTTTTGTACCATCCGATGCATACTCCTGTGTGCGCTATTTTATTGTCCAGCAGTGTATACACTAATATTTATACTGTTTAATAAAATTACTATACAGAAAATTTGTGTAGTGTTGACAGTAAAAGTATATAATATAGTGGTGCCCTTTTGTTGATCGAAATGGCAATTACTGTCAACATTTTCAATTTATTTTTATATGACGTAACAGACACTAATATACTTGGTTAACTCCCCATCCCTAGCTTACAACTGAATCAATTCCAGGAATCATCAGTGTCGTCCCCTTTTCTTGTGACGTTGCTCAGGCTTGCAGATATTTGGTGCACAATATAATTCTCCATTCTTTTTAACCCCCTTGCCTACAGCATATATATATATATATAAGAAAGGTGGTCATCAAATTGACAGCAGCATTCTTTGAATCCTTCTCATTATTTACCCTTCAGTCAGCCTTTCTTGGAAGTATTGCTACTCAGCTATTAGCCAGGAGCAAGAAAGCACATGAAGGAACTTCAAAGTTTAGTAAAGATGACACTCAGATGAAAGTCTAGGATGATGAGAATTTCTTTGGGGCCATGGTGGTGTAGTGGTTAGACTACTCGTCTCCTACGAAGGTGAACCGGATTCGAATCCCGGCAGGGTTGCTCCCAGATTTTTGCATGCTGGAATCTTGCCGGACGATGCCGTTGGTCAGCGGGTTTCCTCGGCGATATCCCATTTACCCTGCACATTCATTCTGGCGCTGCTCCATACTCACCTTGCTTTACCCTCATCGGTTATCAAGACCTCGATGTTAAGTGCTGCCCAAATCTCTTCACTCACTTCACTGAGAATTTCTATAAAAAAGGAGTTGAGAACATTCTAACTTTATCTGACCCCCATCTATCCATCAGCGACCCCGGGAGCATAAAATTTTTTTGCAAGGGACTGAGTATTGGAACCTCTAAGACACCAACATCTATATTCAACTGACGCAGAGCTGCTGGTACTAAATGCCTATGAGAATCTCTGCAACTTTACAACCCCTGCCACAACCACCACAAGTATACAGATGGAAGGAGGTGGGGGTGGAAAATGCCCATGCCTGATTCAGCCATTTATAATGATGGAAAACTCTTGCTGTCCAATCACCTGTAAGCATGAGAAGTGGCTAACTAAGTACCTGCACCAATCACTGCATCATACACATGCCAATGAGAGACTACGACCTTTTCAGGTGATGTATCACTCGCCACCTATCAAAAGTCAGTTCCAGGTAATGCTGATACGAGGTTTCAGAGTACTCGAAAACTGAGCTTGAGGCGAATACCTGCTTGCAGCTCAAGCTCAGCTCAAAATATTTTTCAGTCTTTAAAAATTCAAGCTTCTATATTAATATCAGGTCATTCAGTTGGTGACCGATGAGACTGTGTTTTACTGTTTACAAAAGAAAGCAACACATTTTTTATTACCAAAATACAGCAAAATTAGTCTAAAACTAGGCTGCAAATTCACCTATGATGCAACCCTTACGAGACAGATTGTTAAATGTTTGCTAAAAAATAAGAAGCTATTCATTTATGAAACAATTTTTTAAAAGGTAGATGTGTTACAGTTAAAATTATTCCTCACAATTGCATTAATAAACACAGATTCCCTTCAAAATTATCATAAAAACAGGGGTAGCGAATCAGCCTAAGATGCAGCACCCGACAAAACAGTTTATTAGAAAACATACAAATGCTAACAGCCCAGCACATAAACCAGAACTATGATCCTGTGCAACTAAACTTTTCGGCAATTTCAATAGCATCAGCGGAGAAAACCAAAATCTACAATGATGAATAGGTTATTTCAAAAAAACTAGATTTCATGGCTGAAAAACAATTAAGTTATTTAGAGAAATCTTTAATGTTCTTATAACGTATAAATTTCATACACGAAGTGACGTAAATAAATTTAACCAGTTTTCATAAGTTACAGGGTTTTTCTTCTTCTTCTCCTCAAATTGTTGGGTTGATGCAAAATTTGCCACACTCAAAAAATCTTTTACTTGTATCATTTGCAGAATAGTTCTTTTTATGGCTGCCTTTTATAAAGTAGATTTCTATTATGTGAGAATCATGTTGGTGACGCATGCAATTGTTTTTATTTTATACATTCATATCAACGTCTCCCTCTTATATGCACACACATGTACTGCATACATGGAGTGATAAATTTCAGTTATTAAAATAACATATTTACATAAAATTGAGCACTACAATTTAATATTTTGCTGAATGAAAATTAACTGTACAAGTACTTCATCGTTTCTGATATTGTACTAAATTTAAAAAATGACAGAAATTTTAGAAAAAGTATAGAAAAACCTACCAGCATTATCTCATCAAAACTGAAGAAATAGTGGCAACATTTTCACAGAAAACAGGTGTGTGTATTCATTCATTAACAAAAGAATATTTCATAAAGTAGACTAATATTCTGTTAAAAATATTCATTAGAACTGCATATATGAACAGAGTAACTTCAAAATGATAATACTATCTTTATTATAAAACTTTTTTTGTATGCAATAAGACTTTCAGCTGGAGCTTGCTCGGGCTCGGCTCGAAACTAAAAATCCCAGGCTTGCAGACCTCTTAATGCTGAGATACGTGATGCAGCTACCGGTGTTTATATGCTGTGGGTGTAGTCTTAGGCCATACATGATACCAGATTCTGTAAAAGCCTGTGCAAGATCTGCCACAGCAGCCATTATACTGGCTAATATGGCACCTATCATGGCATTTCCTGCCTTATACGGCCAGATTTCATACCAGGTTTGGTAATACACAATTCTAATTTTTAGTGGCTGGTTCCATACCGGCTTTCGTACCTGGCCAATCACATTGCAGTTTCCGAGCATATGGCGCTCTCCATGGCTACTACTTGAAACGAGTTGATGAAGAAACCGAAACGGACGCCTCCACCTTGGTTATACATCCTTTGAGGTTGAAACTCTTTGAAAGAGATTTAAAATTTGACAAAGGCAAATAATTTTGGCGACAACTTTTAGCTATTGTTTAAAACCGTCCTAAATACTGAAAACATTACCTACATTATTCAAATATTAATGCAAGCAGTTTATGTGTATTCTTTATTTAATGGCCACAGTGTGTGTGAGAACTGGTGGTTAAGTGTCGGGGTTCGTGATAGAGCGTGACTTTAGGGCGTAAGTTAAAAACTCCATCAGAATATTTTTTAAGTATTACATGCGGGTAATAACTCGGCACGTAAAGAAAATCTGCATTTCGGAAACTGTTAATAATTTTTGTCAAAATTAAAAATAACACCTGTACTCTTGTGACTTCACATCATTTTCAAGAAAATGAATGAAACTACACCGGTAAGCAATGAATTGATGCATAGGCCAAAAGTAATATAGCAATATTAAGATGTGCTACCTAGTATATTTATAGGCCTATGCAAGTTACTGACTGGTAGCAGTTCTACAAATGGAGTTCATATATATAATCCATTCACGGTATCTTCGATACTTTTGAAAAGAACCTTTGAAAAATCACCCTAGCCGTTAGCCACATGCATATAACATTACAAACAGCGGGGAGGGCGGATACAGTTATGCCGTTAGGTTGCCAGCACAAAGAGAGGAAATAGTTCTAAAGTTTTAATGNTACAGTACGGCCATCCGGGGGCTTATGAGAGATTGGCGTTGCCATGTTAATGTTGTTGGATGGACTCCTTTAATGTCGACACATTTCATTGCAAAGTATTGTGTCTATAATATGTAATCAAAGTGAAAGTTTTTCTCCCCCACCCAATCCCCCAGTCAAAATCAAACCTATACATACACACACACACACACACACACACAGAGAGAGAGAGAGAGAGAGAGAGAGAGAGAGAGAGACAGAGACGCACACGAAACATCTCATTTTTAATACTCACATTTTGGGTTTATATAATGAAATGTTTTTCGTTTGCATCACATATTCTTTTGTGTGAAATCCTCAAGATTAAAAACTCTACGCTTGTGGAATATCCATTAATAATATATACATTACTTTTATGATGGGTACGTGCATGTACGAACACATGTACTCACAAACAGTGGAATGTAAACATTGCCATGTGACTGCCACATGGCAATGTTTGTTTACCCTTTGGCAGAAGGATACGAAATGGGCTGGAAAGTAGATCTTTAGCAGGGCTTCAGAAAATCTTGAAGTTACCGTGAATACATTATACTACGAATCGCATGCTGCGCACCCACCAAGTATGTCAAATGCTAGTAGGCGAACTGCTGTCCTGTAATATGAATTTTCCAGGGTAGCTCATATAGCAACTGGTATACCGGTACGTGCACCCAGCCTTGTAGAAGCTTGTACAAGACAAAGTACGGAGGTATCATGTAATATCGGCTTTAGCCTCCATCCTAGTTGTGCCCCCTCTCCCCCCACTAACAAGCAGAACAGTTTACGTTGTTTACAGACAGCTGCATTACATTACAAAAGGAATCCGGTGAAACTCTAGTGATGCAGCCCATACGACTCCAGCACGTATGATTTGGGTGGGTGGCTCCTGTTGGGCACTCCATGTCAAATGATATGGTCCATACGGTATAAGAAGGCCACTTTCTGACAGTCAGTGAGTGGCAAATTGAGGTATACGAAACAAACAAAGTGCCATTTACAAAATCCTGTATCAGCTGATGCACGAACTAACAAAAGTTAAAATTACGTTGGCTATTCTGAGTGCACTGGCGATGCACATCACAAAAGCAGAAAATACGCGGATAAGAAAGAGTTCTTAGATTTATTAATGCATTTTATTTTACAAGGTCACAATACAATGGTTGTTAGTGTTAAAAACTAAACTTCGTGATAATGTAGTTATGTATAGGTGTTAAAAATGAAATGTACAATAGAATGATACGACATGGAAAAGTTTTCTGAAGTTGTGCTAACTTTAGAAAGCTTTTTCACATCGTAAAATCCCTCTCCAACCTCGCTTTCAACACATCCTTGATATTAATTCCAAAAGCATACAGAAATATAGCATAATGTTGTTGAATTATTTTTTCTAATAATTTAACGAAACGACACAAATTTGAAATATATTTCCAGCCCGTAATATAAGAACTATCAACATAAAAAAATACGCTATCTGTTGACCAAAAAAAGGATTGCTCAAACTTCGCAGTGACGTGCTGTGCGCGCTCTCTCTCGGATATTATGCGAGCTATTACCAGCCAGAAAAGAACAGCTTTCCTGTGCGATATATAACAAATTTACAAGCAGATGCAAATACTTATATTTTTCCACGAGCTCTGCATAATTATTAAACTAACATATATTTCATCTACAACGATTTGGAGTAAAAGTTATTTATATTCGGCCGGTAATCGTTTGTCTACGTAAATTATATGCTATATTGTTCTCTCGAAACCCATCTCCTTGTTTCCGTAGAAAGTGAGACACGTTGAAATGTTTTTAAGCAATTCTAACGTTATTCCACGTCACATATTTCCAACTCAAATATATATTTGCTTTAACGTCCAAAGTGTGATAATAGATACAATAGACTGTCTCGCAAATGTTAACCCAAATTCACTATCTTGGATAAACTAAAAAAGGGTTAGCAAATATTTAATTATTTGCAACATTTTATATTTTTACTTTTATCATCTACTTATTTTTTTAGACAGATGTCAGTCTTAAAGTATCTTAAAAATTGTTTAGCATACAATACAATGGCAAGTGTATTAGCTGACAGCGTGTCAATAAAAAATACAGCCCCGACTTGACAGACCAGCTGATGGCGGAAGGATACATAGTATAATGTAGTCAGACGTAAACAGTGGCGCTACTTTCGCGGACCTGTCACAAAGTGGCCTTCTTATACAGTATGGATTATACCACACTCACATACCAACCAAGCAAGATGGACGATCTGCTCTTACCCCTCCACTGCCACTCCTGCCTTGTTATCTCTTGTGGTGGGCAGTTATGAAAGGGCCACCTGCAGCTATTTCTTGTCAGTTCTCTGGGTTTATTTCAAACTGTGTACATGCGCACTCAGCAGGAGCTTTCCCCTATGGTCACGTAATCTCTACATACCAGTCTAGCACATCTTATATTTACAAATCACTGTGGTTTTCCAGCTCTTCGTGCTCCAAACCTTAGTTCTCTGAGCTTTGTTCACCATATGCTGATTTGTCCATGCCAGACCCGGTTGCTTGAGTTATCTTCACTCCATCTTGGAAACTTACACCTGTATGTAGATTGCTATCATTAGGTCCTCTGTACTTTAGACATCTTTTAAGTACATGCTGAGGGTCCGTGTCTATTGAAAATGCTTCTTCAAACACACCTTTGCACTAGAGCTAACATTTCTCTGCTCCTGTAAGCTTTGCTTTCGCACCTTTATCCCGTTGTTACCCATTTCAACCTGTTTAACCTATAACCCGCTATGCTCTTCCAAGCTTCAGCACTGCCTTCCTTCAGTCCTTCAGGCTCTTTCTGCAACCTTTTCTCTCTACTGGGCATTTGGTGACTGGCAATAGTAGCACCTCTCTGGGCACCACGTGGATTTGAACACATGGCACTCCACTGCTCGGTTCAGCAGAGGCTTGGTTGCTGGCAGTAGAGTACCACCCTCCTGAGTTCTCCTGTGCAGGAATGAACATAACTCTCTGCCTTCAAGCCCTGTCCACTTCAATGCCCTCCCTCACTACTAGGTGTTGGTAACCGGTGATAGAGCTGCATCTCTGGGCACCTCGGGGACTGAGCACAGAGCACTCCACTGTTCCACTTGGTGGAAACTTGGTTGCTTGGTTGTACCCTTCTGGGTCCTCCTTGGTGGGAAAGTCGGCAGTACACGTTTCCATTGGAGAAAGTAAGCAGTGAACTTTCGGCAGGGGTTTGGTTGCAGACAATAGCGTCTTGGAGACCCTTGGAAGAGGTTCCAACTCTCTGAAAGGCCAGCTTCAGTACTAACGCCATTAGGCCCACAGTGAATATTTATCATTTATTATTTCTACATTGGTTTCCTTTAAATTTAATTATTTTTATATCTAATATTAAATTTATTTAACTTAAATAAGATGATCGTGTCTGGGCCTAAAAAATAAATATCCACTGTTGAGAATCCACCACTCTCACTTTCAACCAAAATGCTGCTCTGCCAGGCTGGGCGGCAAAAGGCAGTAAAGACAACTGAGGCCCGCCCTAGGCATGCTGCAGAACAGTTTCTAGCTCTCCAAGGTTGCATACCGAGCTGAGGAACAAGGCTGTAGGGCAGCTTTGATGCCTCGCATGGCTGGAGTTTATTGCTTGTGGCATCAAGATATTTTTCCCACTGACAGCTGAGAAGCAGAGGCTCTCTTTACATACTTATATGCAATAAATGTTATTGATACCATCAAATCTTTGAGACTAGTACTTAATTTACCTATGCAAATACATTTTTTTGATTTAATACAAACTTTCCTGAATGTACTACATTCTAAAGTGGTTTACTTGCTCTATATGCACACTTTCTTCTGCATGCAACCATCAACCATTTCCCGCTTCCACAAAAATTCCCACTGGTGTAAAGGTTAGTACACTGGAAAACCACAGGTCATCGGTTTGAGTACGGCCACAGACATGGCTGTTTAATTTTAGTATGGTACGTTAGTATGTAAGCAGTCCCTTATGAAAACCTTTCAAGGCATTAAGCAGGATATGTTAATAAAGGCAGAGAGAGATTCGTTTTCAGCTTTATGCATACTGCAAGTTTTCAAGATACATAACTAGTTTTAACTTTAAACCACATAAATGGTTGATTTGAAGATACATGTTATAAATTTAACTTTATTTAAAAATTAAACTCAAGTGAGCATTAATGTAGCAAAATGCTGAAAAAGACTAATTTTAAAAGGAATTACCATACTATGGCTTTGCAGATACAAGTTACTATAAATTTAGCATTTCTGTTTTACTTTATTCACCATTTTGTTTACATTAACAGAATAAAGCTTAAATTTCAGTAGCAATATATTTTCCTCTTGCACACAGAATTTATTACTCTGTGAAACATTCATCAAAATGTACACACTGCCTGCATGCACTGCCAGCAAAAGGTTGTTCGATTTGTCATTTATGCCAGTACTACTGTTCTACTTAAGATGATTCACTGCAACTTGGTAAAGTAAAATAAAAAGGGAGGGGTGGAGAATACTGAGTAACAATTATGAGATAGTATTTCTAAAAGACAATCTTTAGAAATCACCAGCTGAAAAACCTTAGTAATAAAATTAAAAATTACACACCATGGCTGCCTATGAATTCCAATACTGAACACCAAATAGCACACAAAATAGGCTCTGAAGTAGGCACCTTTGGCATATCACAGTGAGTATTAAGGACTTGAAATGACACCCATCACTAATTTCTCATCAAAGCTATCAAATTTAAAAATTGTTGCATTTTTAACTATCTTTTTGAAACCAAAGGAGTGTGTACTTACGGGTCCCTAACTATTTAGAATAAATAGATGAAAATAAAATTTAAAGCAAATACCATTTGGAAACCGTACAGTAACTAAAATAAGTACAGTAAAACCTCAATAATTCGAAATGCTATGGATCAAAATATTTTACTTCAAATTACATAATTTTAAATTATCCAATTAAACAAAAATTCTTTTAATTCATTGGTTTTGGAATGTCTTCTTTTCCTACACTAGAAAAACTGTGTCAATATTTCACAAGTTTAAGAATATTAGTATGAATCTGTATTATTTACCCACATGCCACTTGCACTTTCTTTTAAAAAATAATGCCTCCTAAACTGCACCGGTGTTACGCAGGTCACACAGAACTTAAGTTGTTTATGGACGTCAATGAATTGGGGTGGTTGCAGACAGCAAGGTAAGCACTGGTGGGCACTCACAAGATCATTTTTGTGGAATGGAAAACACTTTGAATGAAATGGAACTGACAAAACACAGCCGGTGCATCTGTGGTTAAGAGTGCTTTATACGAAGACATATTTTGCATGTCCGATGTCAAGATGCACGGGAGCGATTAGGGTGGTATGAATCACACGCCATGCCACCTCTATGCACAATGCCACTGAATTGGTCCACAATCTTTCCATCAGCAACTTGCCTCTGTGACACTGTGTTTTTATGGTGTAATAAATGTGTGCTGCGTAGTCCTGTATGACTTTAAAAAACACTTGTCTTTACTATTTAAAATGTCAAGAAATTGATAATATAAATTACACTCAAACCTTGCTTGTATGACACCCATTTCATGCTATACGTCATTCATAAAATATACAAAAAATTTTAAAAACCATATAAATTGCTGCAAAAAATTTATTAAAGCACATTTGAAAACTGCAATATTTAAAAACTATACGTGGTGTATAAACGCGTTGCATGATGAAAATAACAAAAACAGCAGAAATTCATTAAAATTTACCATTACTAACAAGCAGCGTCCGAGAAAGGTCATTGACCTGACAACTGTTCTACAACGCCGCCTCTTCTGGTGTAGTTCTCTTTTTCGCACTGTATTTGTCTGCCGAGATACACATACGCAGCATGGCACATTCCATGCCCCGCCCTGTGGCAGCAGCACTAGCCAACGTCAACACTGATGCACGCCATAAGCGGATAAAAAATAACACTGCCTTTTATCCTCCTTTATTTACCTCGTCTGTTTCAACCACTTGGTCGTGTTATTATCCCTAACAAGTTCACTTGTTAAGCATATTTTTGATTCTATAATAATATGTAATAAGGATTTTTGGCTTTTCTTCACTGACTATGATTTAGACTTATATTTGCTGACAACTTCTGTATGCTATTCCCCTTGGATTTCGATTTTCGACACATATTTTAGATTTATTTGGCTACTGTTACTGACAACTTACCATACTTTTTGGACATGTCTTTGGATTGTGATTCTAGCATAAGTAGAATCAATTTTAGGTGCTATTAATTTTATTTCAATATCAATTAATATAAAATTGCCAGGAATATCCCTAAAACCAATACCTTTATTTTTGATTTATTTCTTTTAAATTATTATTTAATAGTCTATGATTTGCTCATGTAATTGCGACTCCTTATGTTAATAGAATTGTTGTAGAAGCAAGAGGCAGGCCATCACACTTGTACAAAAAATATAAAATTATACACGAGATGAATGCAGGGACGTGCTCAATTACGTCACTGCCATGGCTTAAAAAGTTAGCAGAAAAACTGTCTACAGTTCAGATGTGTTTCCAAGCTGCATATTTCCTTGTTTTACGTGTCATCATAGGTGGAAGAGCTATACTGCTGCTGTGTGTGTTAACCAAATGCTAAGAAAACAGTGCATGGTCTCCTAATGCATCATATTTTCCTGTGGCAATACAACTTACTTCTCCTTCACCGAACTTTATGAATGGCAAATGCCGAACTGTAAGTAAGGAGGATGAGTAGGTGGTGCGGTAGAAGCAAGCGGACGGCCGGGGGGGTGGGGGGTGGTAATGTCTTGTATATGATTTCTTGTTTCATGTTGTAATGATTATATTGCTCTTGTGTTGTACAGTACTACCCTTTAAAACCACTTTTTACATAGAAATATTATTCACAGTCCATTGGAGTTTATCACATTTTATTCACAGCATGTTTACTTTTAATACATGGATTTCTTATTTTTCTGTGATAATATATTTTAAAACATAATTTGCTGCAGACGTAAAGTTTTATTGGAGATTGCAGCAGCATCGGTTTCTCTGTTTAAATATCTTTTGCATCTGTTAGGGATATACTGTACACACTTCTGAAGTGAAGTCTAGGTGTAAAAATAGTATTATTTCATTAACATAAAATATTATATTACCTCCCAGGAAATGTAAACACAGGCTGTATCGCACCTGTTGTTAGGCATATGTGCAGCTTTGCTGTTTGCTTTTCCATTAATTTTAGCTTGCTCTGTTGTCTTTTCTGCTCAGAATACATCACCCAATTAAATTAATTTATATTTCAACAATAAAAACTATATAAAATCTCTTTAAATCCTCACAGGAAACGCAAACACAAGTAGTATCATGGCTGTTGTCAGACGTATGTGCGATGTTGCAGTATGTTTTTTTGTTAATAAAACCCTCAGAAGTCTTTTCTGCATAACTAGGTTATCATTTTACCAAGAATACATAACTCTAATATTAAAATTTACATTTTATCAATAACTTATAATTTTTTAGTCAAGAGACAGGTGAACATGACTTCATGTACCCAGTTAGAAAAATATGCTGTTTGGAAGCAATTTTCTTGTTTTTTGATAAGATTTGAAAAAAAAAGGGGGGGGGGGCCACATGGGTCGAAATTCGGCTGTTTCTGTTCATACGAACAACCTGGTTGTACAGACAATAGACAAATTTTGGGGAACCATGTGAGTGTGTGTAAAATAGAGGTTTGACTGTAGTCACATCATGGTAGTTCTAATTTTTCCGAAATAGTCTAAGCATTGTACTTCCACTCATGTTATTTTTAATGTATAAAACAAGAATAAAAACCAAAGCACAACATGAAAATCTCTTTTGGCACAAAATTCTGTACCTCTCATTCTTTTGTTTCTCCCTATTGTCACATTTGGGTACAAGAAAAACAGAGAGAGGGATAAACAAGGAAGAACAGGGCGACTGCAGGAGTTCTTTGTCTGTGGACAAGACTATTGAAGAAGGGTGACAACTGTTAGCTTGTTCTGTGCGGTTGCCTAGCCGTCCGTACACACACGGCAGCCACTAGCCGCCTGCTTAACATACGTAAGGCAGCTATTTCCGATGATTATTTTGTTACACAGCAGGAGTATAATTACTGCAGCACTGTATCTGAATTTTACGTATATTTTCAGGAAATTTTACTTTGAATGACATATTATGCAGAATTTTAAATTTAATGAACTCCAAAGCACACAAAATACCATTCTTATGTTTGAGGGCCAACTTTGATTTGCATAACTTCAAATTATCAGAGTTCGAATTAACGAGGTTTTATTGTATATGTAAAATAATGGATATTCCAGGAAGCATGATTATTTAGTGAGCCCAATCATTAAATTACTTTGCATGAACATTTCTGATACGGTACCATAACCAAAAACTGGCATAAAAACTATTTGTAAGCACATTCAAAACATCAAGCACAATTATTTACAAAATTATGTGACCAATGCAATACATTAAGGAAAAAAATTACTTTTCTTTGTTATTTAATTTACTCAGAATAGCAAATCTCATTTACTTCAAAACAAAGAATTTATAATGTTAATTTCAGCCATGATAATTAAAAAATACAAAGCACATGATCACTAGACATAAACTGACCAGGAAAACAAAACTAAATCCACCATCCTGAGGCAAGAATACTGTATAGCACTCACTCTATTCATCAGAACAGCACGTCGAATTTCCCTCACACCATCATAAACCAGCCGAGATGCATCAATGAACTCATTTTCATCAACATCCTTTGAGGGATTTGATGACAATGCATCAACTGCCACTTCTACACGCTGAGCAAAGTTTGGCATCACTGTAGAGAACATGACACAAGCAAGCACAATTAATTTGAAAGGAAATACCAGTACCTATAAATAAAGTCTTCCTTGTAAATGTAGTTATCAACAAAGTTCGAAAGAAATAAAGAAAGAAAATTACAAATGTAATTACAAATTAAGAAACTGCTAACCAGTGTCAAGTTCAAAGCGAGTTAAAACTGGTTTTAGTTATATCAAACATTCTGCAAATGGGAAGCTGACCTTGATCCCTTAGTACTTTGACTGCCTCCAACACCCTCTCTGTGTATATCCCTGGCTCATAGTTGTCCATCTCAGCCCCCACCACATTGCAGACACGGGAGGAGCGGCCCCGTATGGCACCAGCAGTCCGGTCCAGTGTGTCTGCATCACCTTCTTGGAGTGCCAGCACACACTTGTTCACATCTTCTAGGATGTGGTTCTCTGTGAGCAACAGTAATCACACTAGCTGTTCAAAACAGTATCTTTCACTTTTATTTACGTAAACAGTTTCTTTCACCATAATATTTATGATTAAATTACACAGTAATCATTGTATGCCGACAAGAAACTCACAAGAAATGAAAATAAAAACTAAATAACAAAAAATAAATAGTACGTGAATTTAAAAAAAAAATATTTTGTGCTCTGCACAATACCTAACTGCCAATAATATTTTCCTTACTTCAGAAGTACAACAGTTTGTTTTTATGCAACCATATCTGAGTTAAGAATCAATAAAAGCAAGACACGAAAAATATAAATGTTAATAAATATATCAGTACCTGCTAACATTTCAGTGTTGAACTTGTTATGGAATTAAACCAATTTAAAAAGATTCTAAACAACTTTTGAGCACTTTGAATTCACTTGTACTAATATTAATGATATATTTCAAAGAAGCACTTGACACCAACTGTCTGATGGTTAGAGGCCGATGTCCAGCTCNTTTGTATACATGATGTCTGTCCTACTCACACTACTTTGAGTAAAGAGCAGATATGGCCAGAGGTTGGCTCCAGAAGGGGCAGATGCGCATGATGCCCATCTGAGCAGCGCTACATCTTCCTTTTTCGTATGATAGACCCCCAGGGTATTAGGCCCTTGTTCTGCAGAGCATATGGATTGAGCGGCAAGGATTTTCAGCACCTTCTTTTGGCCAGCCCACTTTTGGAGCATGGACACAGTTGGAATACCAAAAACTGCTATAAGTCAGAGATGTTAAATAAGTCAAAATAAAAGAAGGTATATAATTATGTAAATATTATGGGATTTAGCAGGTGCACATGGGTACAGGCATGGCCGTACTTAGATAGGTAACCATTCTAAGCAGTGCAGGAGTGGAGTGAGTCAGTGAAGAGATTTGGGCAGCTCTTTAACATTGAGGTCTTGAGAGCCAATGTGAGGGGTGGAAGAAGCTGGCGTCGTCCACCCAAGGAGGAAGGGATTCTCCCTGGTGCTATGAGGTGTAACTCTGCTTGGCCCTATCTGAGGGGCAGCATGTCTCAAGCAGGGTGATCAACTGGTACTACGCCTCCCGACTCATGGTGCGCAAATCTATAGTAAACCAGGGAGAGCCCCCCCTGTTCCTCCTTGGGGAGAGTTGAGTGAGTGATGTAACCGCTACTGAGCTCAACTTCTTCTCGGATTCTTAACGTTCTCCACTGAGGCTGTGATGATACTTAGATATGCTCTGTGACCTGCTCTGAGTCGAAGTTCCACTGTGACCTCGAGTGTTTGTTCTCCTCAAGCCTGAGGACCCTAGAATGAATCTGCCTCCCCTTGGCATGGTGGAGACCTGGGAGGTGGTGTTACCTGCCAGCAACATGTATACCAAACTCTGACAAGAAGTGAGAGCATCCTTCAGAGGGTATGTTGTTATATTCATCAGCCAAGCATGTGCCTGGAAGAGTAAGTGTAGAAAACACACGGCGGGTTAAACAGGAAGGAGACAGGAAAACTAGTAACTAATGATTGGTAAAACAATGTAAGCGAGGTAGATGTATAAATATTTATTCTGTCTAAAGGCTATGGTATAACAAATATCTCCAACCTGCACTAGACTAAACAAAAAGGAAAAGGTTTGCCAAGCGTTCTACAGCAACAGCTGTAGCAAGGGTGCGAGCGAAAGCTAGGGGTGTGGACATGCCACTCAGGGCGACGGTTCAAGACTCGGTTAGACTAATAGCACAAGCAATAGGAAACAGCATAAATGCTGAAAACCACAGCTTAAGCAAGCTAACAAGTAAATGAACTAGCGCAATCTGCATTTGGCAGAGTTCAGGTTGCGGGTCCACTTCACGGTGAACTGCCTCAATTCTAGCATGTGCAGCAGTATTTCAAGGGTTCCCAAGTACAAGGTGAGCAAGAGGCAGAATGAGATGGCTGGCTGGTGGTGGTTCCACCCACTTTCAGGTAAGAGTGTCAAGGCGGGTGGGTTGCCGGCCATGATGTGGCAAATGAACACAGTGGCTTGTGGTAACATCCCTCTAACAACAGTGTGCCTGGAATGCAACGGTGCTCGGCGTCACAGTAGCCTAGGGGGGACACCAGAGTTGGGAGCTATATGTGGTCAAATAACTACTTGCGTGGCACATCACACTTAGGACGGAATTCACAGTGACGATAATGAGCAATGCTTGAAACAAGAATTGTACCTACTTATACAGTACTCGTGCTTAAATATGATTTCAATTCATAATGCCAGATATAAATATTGCTTATTTAGATAGCTTGAAGTAACACCTCATGAAATAATACAGTAAACACCCATGTACCATGAGCACATTTTTTAAAATTATTTCTGCCAAAAGTGGGGCGTGTGTGGTACATGGGTTTTTGGGCGGGAGACTTGGCAACAGTGTGACTTGCTAACACAGACGTGGCCTGGAAGTCGCCGTCACCAAGCCATGTGCGCCAGCAGATAGTAGGACTAAAAAAACTGTGTGCGTACATTATACCAGTGAAGTTCCAGTTGTTTCGTTCATGTGTTACCTGTTCAGTTATGAATTGATGCGTGACGGCCTGAAGGGCTGGAGCGAGTCTGCGTTTAGTATGTTTTTGTTCTGCATCAGGTCAGACACACAGGCTCAGGGCGCAGATCTAGTGAGACGGGGTCTACAAGATCTGGCGCTTGGCCTTGACTGTTCCCTTGAATAAGGTAGGGCGGGTAGACTGCCTACATAGTACAAAGTCTACTTGGGCTAGACTACACTTTCGGCTGTTTGGCGTTGGCGGGACCGCTGGTTTGCCTCTGATGTGCCTCACTGGTGTGGGCTGAGCACTTGTCGGTGAAGGTACAGGGTTCGGTCTCCTGACCAGGCTGGTTGACAATGGCAGAGTTCACTGGGTACCTCCGGCGGTTGGCTGGCTTCGTGCAAGAGTGTTGTCCCTAAGCAAGCAGCGGATACTGCCTGCACATGAGGAAACTATCCAGTTTCAGCTTTCCTCGAGTGATTGCAGCCAGTGCTGCACCGCCCATGAAGGAAGGAGCCACCCCGCTGAAGTTGCCCGATGGCTGAAGGAACCCCCGAGACATCCCCTGGCCAGGTGTATAAAAGGTCCTGCACCGCAGCAGAACAGAGTTGATACCATCCACTTGCCTTAGCTGGGTTGTCCTGAAGGGACTTAAGGGGGAGATGGGGTGGTAAAAGTTGACAGCAAGTGACAAATGGGGGGAACGAGGACTCTTCGGGCCAGCAGCGCATGCTTGAAGAAATTTGGTGTTGGTCACTAGTGATAACTTGGTCAATTCCTCACAAGGCGGAGGAGAGCAGACAGAGCAAAGAGACTTAGCAAGACTGGTGCTAAGGCGAGCTGCTGGTATCAACTCCGTTCTGCGATGGTGCAGGGACTTTTATACACCTGACAAGGGGGTGTCTCTGGTTCCTTCGGCCGTTGGGTGACTCCAGCGGGGTAACTCCTCCCTTCGTGAGTGGTGCGGCACTGACTGCGATCTATCAGTCTCAGGGAAAACTGGAAACGGGGTAGTTTCCTCGTGTGTGGGCGGTATCCACCGCTCGCTTAGGGGCAACTCTCTTGCATTGCTGACTGGTCTCCCATCTCACGGGATTTTGTTAGGCAGGGGCGATTTATATTACTGTCTTTCTTCAGGTGCATTCCCCTCTCCAGGCATCCGCTGTGTCTCAGGAGGCGGAATGCTGGCCTGGGTGGCGGTCAGTTGGGGTTCGTATCTCTTCTGGGGCACGTGACACACACGTAATGATACGAAGTTACAGGAAAAAATAAATAGTGAAACTATTTGTCACACGTCAGAATAATTCTATGCGATTGCGATCGTTTACCATGGGCGAAAAACTGGTCATAAAGAAAGCAGAAGAGATCGGAAACCGTGCGACAGGCCGCAAGTACGATATTCCCGAGTCTTGCATCAGAGACTTGTGAAAAAAGAATGATAAACTGCAGGACAGCAACGTAAACAGGAGAGCGTTTAGAGGAAAGAAGGCAAAATTCCCACAAGTTGAAGAGAGTTTGGCTGTATACATAAAAGAGGTATAGCAGTTCGTCTACACAGTTTCTACTGAAATATGTCAACTACATACATTGAAAGTTGCAGCAGAATTTGGCATAAATCATTGCACTAAATAGCTGCCAACAATTGGCCAATCTAGTCACTGGCAAACAATAATTTCAATAATTTAATTTACACTTTTTGCCCTGCAAACCACATTTTTAAAGCAATTTTTCCAAAGTATTTTTTTTCCTGCACCAATGCCATACATTTTTATCGCCGACGCCAAATTGTCGACCAGTTACTCTTTTTCCATGTTCACATGCATATTCCACATCCTTCAATTTAAATTTTGCATTAAAAGTGGCTAGTTCCTTTCCCATTATCACTCTCGTTTGTCTGGGAAGCATACACAACACGAAAGAAAGTGAATGAACTAAAGTAATTGATGCCGGCACAACCCGGAGAGGTTGCGTGCAAGGTCACGTCAGTCGCAAGTATCCACAACTGTGCTATTGCCAAGGATGCCTGCGATCACTTCACGGGAGAGCGTAGTTGCCAAATGCCAGTTGTTACCGTGCGTGAACAAACCTCTGGCTTTAAAAAAAAGCTTATATGGCCTGTATACGAGATTGTTTTTCCAATTTTAGAGGCTCAAAATCATAATGCAGCTTGTACACGCATGCTGCCTATACATGCCAAAATACGGTACGAGTTTTTGAAGAACATTCACCAGGATTTCCGAGCATCTAACATCCTTGTCACACTGCGCATTGAAGTTGAATCCACAAGCGTGGCTTATGAACTACGCTGTTTTGAGAAGTGCCAGAACGCATTAACTGCATGCAGTATCTAAGTGTTTGGCAGCAGGTTAAAAGGGCACAAGTACTTAACGCAACGTAGCACAAAACCGGTAATAATGTCTTCAAAATTCACTGGAAATTTTTTTTTCTCCTAAGTTACTTATAAAAAAATTGGGGTGCTCATGGTACCTGGGTGTGCGTGGTACATGAGTGTTTACAGTACTTCAAGTAAGGGGTCTTAAAACAAGTTTTACTTATTTCTTATGTATTTATAAATAAAAAAAGAATTGCTTCTTCACATATGTAAGTAGATCTCCATCAATTATACTTCGTCGTGAATTTAAGCCTTTCCTTTTCTTAATCTTTGTGTAAAATGGGTTTTGGTTGCTAGGATGATTTGAACAATTTGTATATTAAGTACCATACAAGGCAAAACTATGAATATCAATTAATTTTTAGAATATAGTTCTTATTTGCAATATAATCACAGGCTCACATGTTTCTCAAGAAAACTGACTAACTTTTTAAATAAAAACTTTGTACATTCACAAGCAACAAGAAAATAGGCTTTTGTTTTCAAATAAAAACAATTGCAGATTAAAATTCTTCATGAAAATCAACATATTTAATTATTATTACAGTGAAATATTCATTACTCTGAAGTGAACCGATTTTTATACACAACGAATATTTTGGTAACATTTTAGCTGTGATGCTGACAACGGGATAATTTAGGTTACAAATATATGAAGGACAGGCATTCAAGTACTTAACAGTCTAGTACTTGTCGACAGACACACACTCTAAGGACGACACAATTTTCATCCGGTTGCGCAATCACAACGTTTTGCTGGCTAGGCCAGCTTAATCAGGCTGTAAGTTGTAGGACATTGTGGTATGGTGGGAGGGTGAGGCGGGAAAATTTAAAATTTGCCAGTTGTTATAAATTGCTGAGCTAATTGCCAGCATCTGAGTTCTGAGCTATTGCTTGTAGGTGGTAGGGCTCTCACAACTCTGGTACTATAGCAGGAATAACAAATTTTGTTGTGTGATGCTGCATGTGCTGCAACTGGTTTGTCCTGTAGGTAATTGATGTGACCAGCTATGGCTTGTTTGGTATCTGCTCTGTGGCCATTCATTCTCATCCGGAGAAGCCAATGTATTCAGCATTACAATGTTGGCATTGTAGCTGATAAAACAGATTTTCTGTTGCACGGTTGTAGTTGACTTGGATGAGGTATGTACGGCTAGTGAGTCTACTATTGAAAGAAGTTGACGGTTGGTGGTTGGCACAGGCGCCACAGCATGAGCTATTGCAGGGGTGGGATCCTTTGGGGGTGATAGTTTGGTTGGCATTTGTGGTAGGCTACAGCTTTGGACGAACCAGTTTGTTGCGGAGGTTAGGTGGCCTTTTGAAGACCAATCTGGGTGGTTTGGAGAGCAGATCTTGTGTTTGTAGTGAGGAAGCCAAATTTTTGTATCCAGAGTAGAGAATGGTTCTGAATTCACTTAGGCCTTAATGATATGAGACCACCAGGGGTATATCAGAGTTGTTGACCTTGGTTTGTGTTTTGGTATCTGGGATGGCTTACTGAATCTGTTTGTGGTTGAGGGACTTGGGGTAGCCCCTGTCTAGAAATGCTCTAGCTATTTATTCACACTGTTTGTTGAGATCACTGTTGGTGGAGCAGATACGTTTGGCTCTTGTGGCAAGACTAGGGTAGGGTTTTTTTGGCGTGGTATGAGTGGTAGCTGTCAAAATGTAAGTACTGAAGGTTATTGGTGGGTTTGGTGTGCACAACGGTTTGAATTGTTACATTGTGGCCAGGAATATGGCATATGTTTTGTAGTATGACCAGGTGAACTTGAGTGAACTGTACGCGTTTACATTGTACAGAAAGTGAATTAGGCAGCCTTCAGCGGAAGTCAATTTCATGAAGATGTAGATGAAACACACACATAGTACACGACACTACACAACAGAACATTAGGAATTGTACAAAAATTACTTCCTCACGTGTGAAAGTTTATTGTCGGCACATTACAAACCAAAGGACATGTTCAAAATGCCCTCCATCAGAATGAAAACATGCATCAACCTGCCATTGCATGGACTCCTGGATGCGTTGATGAACATCTGGAAAATTCCTGATTGTTTCGCAGCCAGAAAGAATACTGTTATCAAGGGTTTCCACATCGTCCACTGGGGTTGGATACACAATTGCATTTAAATGTCCCCACAACAAATAAGTCTAGTGGATTCAAATCAGGGCTCCTCGGCAGCCAAGATATGAGGCTGCCAATTACAGCTGAGATGGCATTATACAGTAACATGATCAACCTCACGGGCCATACACTACATGTTCTGTATTATAAGCTGTAGTAAATAAACAAAGTGTTTCAGGACCTATACTCATATAATGTTTCTTCTTCGTCCAGATGTGAGGAATGTTTCCCCGAAGTATTGACATGCAATTTTGCGACATTCTATATAACCAACCACTCAGCCCTTAAACTTCAGTTGTTCTACAGTCAGCATGCCAACTACAACTCAAGCACCCAACTCTTCCAGACCTGTGCCTTTGATGGAAGCCACTCATCCCCATACACATACCATTGGTATTACACCTGTGGCTGATTTGAAACAAGAAGGGGCTGCTGGCCATTTTGTCATATGTAGTTAGGACTTGAACCAAAACTCCTGTAATAACCATGGGCCATTCATTCAAAATGACAACATGAAGTAAAATAAAACGATCTCACTTCTTACAGTCACTTTTAGAATTAAATAACCAACAGGTGTAAAACATTATAAGTATAAGAACAAATAAATAAAATATTTCAATACAGTACAATGTACAATGCCAGTACGAGACAAAAACTTACCTGAGACTGCTAGGAAGTCATCAATGGTTGTGATGTCATCCACTGCCTCTGTCAGTATTCGCACTTGGTTCTCCCAAGCATCTCGGAAAACATCCATGTTCTCTTGAGCTACTTTAGATCGTGGTCGGGCGGCCAGGATACGTGCAGCATTAATAACTTGAGGGCACAAATTCTCTATTTGGGCAGCTGCATATCGGACCATCTTCACTCCATCCTCATTGTTGGACATACTGCATGCAAGGTTTGCAACCTGCAATAGTAAAACACATTGTTTTGGTAAAGTCAAAAACACTTAACTCCCACCTATAAGTGGGAAGTCACCATGAGTCATAATATATTACCATTATCTATGCACCCCTTAACACATGTTCCTGCAATATGTTTCCATCTCATCCTGAATTCTTTTAAGTTTACAAACACAACGTATTTTGTACTCCAGCACTGCTGCTGAGTTATTCGCATGAGCTTATTTAACAGGCTCCTTCCCTCAAATAAGTACAGCATATGCAAGTCTTGGTAGTTGGAGCTTACAATAATCTCCTCCCATAGATTGTGGACTGTACGAAGTGGCTCATAAACCAGATAATCTTGTGTAATGCTGAGCTTAGGACTACAAAAGTCTGCAAAGGTTACGAAGCCTCACAACTCAAAACAAGAGGTTACTGATAACAATAAACCTACTTTCCTCTACAAGGGTGTAAATAATTTTTAATGAAGTTCTTAACGGCTTAGATGGAAGGTAGGCATTAACGTCTCATTGACAGCAGTATCATTAGAGATGAAATCAGAAACAATGCCAAGACAATTAAAATACACATGTGACTTACCCGTGATTTGACCCAGAAAAACTCCTAAAATTAAGTTAGCATGCAATTAACTGCGTCACGGAGGTAGGATTTGAAGTATCAACTTCGGATGTAACCAGCCTTAAGTTTTGAATGATAGGGTCCACTAACATGAAATATTTACACGGCCATCATTTTGAAAATTAGTGTCTGAACCTCTAAAAAGATGTAAGTTTACATGGCCTACCATAACGCTACATGTGATATGGCATAAAACCTCCACTTATCACGTGACAATCTTCATAAATGGAAGACATAATGTTTATGTATTAGTACATTCAATGATTGTCATAGACACATACAAAGTTAAATTTAAATATAGTTTCGTAGATATAGCATGCTCAGGTGAAATGTTTTCACAGCTGCCATTCAGAAAATAAGAGATTCGCACACTTAAAAGTATATAAATTAACATGGCCTACCACAGTACAACTTCTTTGCCAAATTTGAAGGAAATTGGTAGACTGTTTCCCGAGATACGACATGAAAACGTTATTATTTCATGTGTAGCTATCTTATAAAATGGTGGGAAAATGAGACTTTGTAGGCAAATCTGATGAATATAATATATACTGTCAGCATACAAAGTTAAGTTGAGATAAGTTTTGTAGTTATGTATAGAAAACATACCAAAATAAAAATTTATATGGCAGCCATTATGAAAATATGTTTTGACCCACTCAAAGAATATCAGTTTACATGGTATGTCAAAGTGCTACTCGTTTGCCAAATTTGGTATAAATATGTTGTTGTTTTCTGGAGATATGACAATATTAATTTGTCATGTGACACTACTTTACAAAATTAGAGAACAAAAGAGACTTTTATGTGCACACATGATGGTTGTAAAATATACTATGCCATCATACAAAATTACGTTGGAATTAATTACGAGGTTTTGGCAATATAAGCATACAAAACTGAAATAGTTATATGGCCACCACGTTTAAAATAAGTTTGACTCACTTAAAACATACTAGTTAACATCACCTGCCACAGTATTACTTGTTTGCCATATTTGGTAGGAATCTGTCACTCGTTTTCCAAGATATGACATAAAATTTTTATTTATTCATGTGGTGCTATCTAACAAAATGGCGGGGCTAAAAAGGCTTCATGTAGAAACATTTTATGTTTGTAATATATACCCCAGCATACAAAGTTGACTTGGAATTGATTACATGGTTTTCAAGATATAGCATACTATGCTAAAATTGGCTAGATGGCTGCCATTTTGTAAATAAAAGTATGACGTACTTAAAACATATTTGAATATAACCCTTGCCACAGTACATATTGTTTGCAGAATTAGGTAGGATTTGACACATACGATGCTTGTAATAGATACTGCGAGCATACAAAATTTGGTTGAAATTGGTAATAAAACTGTATGGTAATTATACCAAATAAACCTAAAATATTTATATGGCCACCATTTTGCCAACAAGTACCTTGTCAATTTGAATTATATATGTTTATATGGCCTAAAATGGTACTACTTACATGCCAAATTTGGTGAGAATTGGTAGGGTAGTTTTCGAGATATAACATAAAAGCTTTATTTTTAATTTGGTGCTATCTTCCAAAATGGCAAAACCAACAATATCCACCTCTAATTCAATGCTTGCACCTTGCGATGTCAACATACAAAATTTGATTTAAATATGTTGAATGATTTCCGACATATAACATTTAAATCTTAAATGGCCGCCATTTTGAAAGGAAGCACCCAGCATGGTTGAAAACTATAAAAGTCAGGTGTCCTTACTACTACATGTGTGCCGAGTTTGGTGCAATTCGGTTCAGTGCTCCAAAATTGGAAAAGAGGGACACATTCATGCACACACACCGCAGACAAGAAAGTGATCACACAAGCCTTTCTTTCTTTAGAAAGTATGCTAGCAAGCCAGAGTACAGTTAACATACCATACTTATTGAATTCTAAGCTGCACATTTTTTTATAAATATTTTTTAAAAACAAGGGTTTGGTTTATAATCATGTAAAATAAATTTTTTGGACTGAAATTTTTTAAATACAACTGCAATATTTGTTTGAATAGTTACTGTTGGTTGTTTTGGCAGTGCCATTCATGGTATGTATCTTAATAAATAAAAATATTAGTTTTGCAATTTATAAAATGAGACAGATAAGTTTAAAAAGAAATTTCCATGAAGGGGTAGAATAAAATGGTTAAAGTAAGATGTACACACTGCGTGAAAACTGTTCATATAAGTTACTTGTTCTGCAGACTGAATTGTACAAAGGATGTGGAATATGATTTTTCAAAGTAATTTCATATCAAAACATATTGCATACATGCTCCATAACGTAAAACACATCCCCCAGAAAACCACGGAACATTCCGTGCTAGCCGACTGGGCGGATGCATGTTTACGGGAACAGGCAACGTGCGGTATAGTTAAGGTTGCAAGTAGGCCGCTAGGCTACCAAGAATATACAATATAACAGGAATTCAAGTATTCACAGAGCAGTACTTGTAGAGAGGCACACACACAAAGGAGGACGACACATTTTCCACGCGGTTGCACGATCGCGACGTTTAGCTGGCGAGTTGTAGGACACTGCAGTATGGTTGAAAGGTGCTATTGGTAGCAAACCTAGCGGGCAGGTGGCGAACTAGGGTCAGGCGGGAAAATTGAAAATTTGCCAGTGTAGCTGATGAATGTGCTTTGGAGCTGTGATTATCTTATGTTGAGGCATGGTGGCTGCCTGGACTTTGTTATAAATTGCTGAGCTAATTGCCAGCATCTGAGTTCTGAGCTATTGCTTGTAGGTGGTAGGGCTCTCACAACTCTGGTACTATAGCAGGAATAACAATTTTTGTTGTGTGATGCTGCATGTGCTGCAACTGGTTTGTCCTGTAGGTAATTGATGTGACCAGCTATGGCTTGTTTGGTATCTGCTCTGTGGCCATTCATTCTCATCCGGAGAAGCCAATGTATTCAGCATTACAATGATGGCACTGTAGCTGATAAAACAGATTTTCTGTTGCACGGTTGTAGTTGACTTGGATGGGGTATGTACGGCTAGTGAGTCTACTATTGAAAGAAGTTGAGGGTTGGTGATTGGCACAGGCGCCACAGCATGAGCTATTGCAGGGGTGGGATCCTTTGGGGGTGATAGTTTGGTTGGCATTTGTGGTAGGCTACAGCTTTAGACGAACCAGTTTGTTGCGGAGGTTAGGTGGCCTTTTGTAGACCAATCTGGGTAGTTTGTGAATATATCGCCAGTGAATTTCAACTATACTTTCCTGAATGTGTGCTACCATGTTTGCCATGAAGGTCTTCAGTGTGTGCGGAGCCATCTTGATCCATACTAAGTAACCCCATGCCATTCACCCGACAAAGAGGGACTAAGTGGGCCGATAAGAAGGCATCTGCGGCTCCTACAGCCAACCAATTGCCAGGTAACCAACCCATCCCAGTCGGCCTTCAGCCTTTCCTCCAATCGGGATCAGGCACAAGCCACTCACAGACTGCAGGGGCCTCACTCCTCTGTCCCCCTAGTCATTTATTCGAGCTACCCCAGACAACAGACGAGACACCGCATCCAGTAGTCGTCCGCCTCCGGTTCAGATTGTCTGTGGGACTGGGTATCGCCAACACCCACTACCGAGTGACGCCGCCTTCTGCCGCCACCCAGAGTTCAGCAGCCCCAGGACCAGGCAGCTCCAGCCACTCGCCAGCTGCCCAGGACGGGGTCTGGAGTCATCCATCACAGCCTGCCAATGGTCAGCTACAGCACCAGTTTACAGGTGGTAAGCCAACACCCACTGCCAACCATGCCGCCTTAGAGCCTACATAGCTTGCTGCCGCCCGACCAGGCCGACTCCCTCCGAGCTAAGGCACACCTACAGTAATCAGCCCATAAGACCACCCAGGGTTCTCAGCCTGAACCCGCATAGAAACTACCCTGTAGACTAGGTGATGTGCCAAGCATTTTGGACGTCACGCATCAAAACTGTTACCAATATCTCAACTAATCTATTTTTTCCCAGGATGAAGCCAGGGAGAACACAAAGCAACAGGCTGAGCTTACCACTACTCAACAAAATATAGGCTATTAACAGTAAAGTGAGCACTTTTTAAGGCTCTGCTAAAAATTTTGCTTTCAGTCAATTTATATCATTCTGCCACTTTTTAATATAAACATTGCCATGTGACCAATAAACACAGTTTTTACATTTCACCACTCTCAAAAGTTAACGTCTGAGGCTGAAATAAAATATATTTATTAATGGTTAATGCCTTTTGGAAGGGCCTTAAAAAGTACTCACTTTACTGTGAACAGCCTATAGACCCTTGAGCTGCGGTGTAGCCTTATATAATGGAAAACTTTATAAGAGGGTAATTTTACAATGGAAAAACATGTTTGTGAACCAAGGGAAGGCAGTTTTTAAGCAGGAAATGTTATAAGAGGGTATCTTTTAACAGGGTTACACTGTAATAGAATGGGCAAGGCAGATTTTGAACACATTTGAAAGAATCTGAGAGAACAGGACATAGAGATAACCTAGACTTATAAATGCCTCATACTCCATGATTCCCAGCTTCTACCAGCCTCAGACATTTTGAGGAAATGAAAGGCAAAGCACCGCCAGCTCAGATAGACGAGAAGTCTGCGTAAAAAATTTCTGTTATAGAATGGCTGAAGTATGAACTGCAGCGCCGCTACGACCAGCCAGGTCAAACTGGAAACCATCCTGTATAGACCGCCAGGGAGAATGTGTGAATAGATCAACTGGTAAGCATGCCTGGCGTTCATAAAAATGATTTTGGCATAGGTATGTTGGCAGCACATCTGATTATTCAACCCTACTTCAGGTCAACAATGTCACAGAAGAGATTAAAAGAGCTTCTTCATCTACATGTACATAAAAAAAACATGTAAAGTACAAACTAAGGAAGTCCTAGATAAATTATTTGTTGAGAAAGTAAAACCTTTGGCTGTTGGCACAATTAATTAATATTTCGGAAACAATAAAACTTCTTAAAATACTAAAAATACAAATTGAATACTTTTTACATTACATTATTATATTAGCTTTAAGTTAAAATAAAAATATACAATAAATGAAAAGTTTTATAGTATGCACTTGAAGATACTAAAAAAAATTTCTAGTGTTTATTCAGCACTGTGTTTTGCAACATACATCAATTCGTTTATCACTGTTGAAGTTGCTTATTAAGTGCTGTGCTAATGTATAATTGTGAAGACCAATTTCTCCTCACCCTTCAGTTCAGCCCTCCTGTCTCGAAACACTTCCAATGTCCTCAAAGTAGAATTTAAAAAAGTGTCTTTTGTAAGAACAGAAGCCAGACCCAATGAATATGAGCCACTTATTCAGAGTTATTTTACCAGTTATCACTTATAGACTTATTTTTCTGAACTTTCATTAACATGACGGTAATCACTTTGGTAACAAAAATTCAAAAGAAACTATTCTATGGCCGGAATTTTAATACATAAAGTTTTCAAATTACAAAGCAACTGAATATCATGACAATCTTCTTTTCATTTGCCACCATAAATTAATGGCCAGTGATAAAAAATTAAAATAACTGGCAATAATTGTTTGAATGCACAATTTATTAAAATTTACACACCCTATACTTACTTCAACCAGCTTATTTGCATGCTCGGTAAATACCAGAGCATATTCCTCCACCTCCTTCTCGTTTCCGGCTTTAGCTGCCTCAATAAGCACCAACAACGGCACGTTTGTTTCCAGGAAGCTGAGGAATAAACACACTTTATTATCTCGTTGTACCATGTAACACTCACAATAGTAACATTAAAGGGAGTGATAAGGAATGTGCCACATACAAAAAAAATTGTAGGCACTGTATTTACGTAATTCTAGTCGCAGCTGATTCTAAGTTGCAACTTGCATTTTCAAAAGAATATTACAATTGTAAATCAAGTTTTTTTAACTACTTCATTATGAATTGCTTTCATGTGAAGATAATTTGTAATCTATTTTTAACGAAGAAGTATACCTCATGAATCATGAATTTGTAAGATAATACAAAATGCAATCAATGGCTGTGCTGTCTCGCCAGCATGTAGTTGCTGAGTGATCCGCTAGATAGCTTCACTGCAACTGCTGCGTTTCTGCTGTTCCAAAAAAGTAAAGATACTGCCCACTGCATCAAATCCTGTTTCCGTAAACACACATCTGCCCGATCGACTACTGTGAAATTTTCCATTGTTTTCTGGAAGACGTGTTGTATACAATATGTTTTGTTATAAAATTACTGCAAAAAAAAACATATTCCACAGTCTGCATACAATTTCATCTGTAGAACAAGATTATGAACAATTTCATGGTGTACCTACACCTTATTACAACCATTTTATTCTTGACCTTCACAGAATTTTTTTTTAAATTATCTACTTTATTCTAAAAATTGAAAAATGAATATTTTAATTTGTTCAACATAGGTATACTACGAATATCACAGTTGTAACAACTAAAAATAATTATTCAAACAAATAGTAAAATTGCACTTAAAATTGAAGATACTTAATTCCATGTCGCACTCTTGTTTTTCAAAAATATTTTCAGAAAAAATGTGCGGCTTAGAATTGAGTAATACTGCAAGTAGAGTTTTACATCTCATTGATGGAGCAAGTCGCTCCGAGAAGCAGGAATGGCATGGAAAACCAAATCAGGATGGCCCGACCAGAAGTCAAATCCAGGTCCAACTGAAAGCATCTCCTGTGATTTAACTCTATGCCACCTTTTTCAAATCAAATAAAAGATAAAATATTAAAGATAAGCCAGAGGCAATAAATATGTAATGAAAAGATTTTTTGACACAGACAATTAAGTGACAAAATGATGTACTTAATAATTCTGAAATGCAAGTTAATACAACACCAAACCCCAAAACTTTAGTTAAAATGTAATATAAAACAAATTTTGCTGAACATTAACATACTTAACTATAAAACCAAGATTTTAACAATTTTTACTCTAAATATATGAATCAAATGCTAACAAAAAGTATAAACTTAAAATTTAATGGCTTCCCTAACATGCAAAAATATGATGGAAAAAATAAATTTTAAGTTATCATCATCTTACTTGAGTGAACAAGAATGATTAGTATATGGTACTGTATATGTACATGTGTCTAAAAAAATATAATGGGTCAAGCTTAAGTGGGGAAAGAAAAAAGAAAAGGAAAAAAAGTAAAACCTTATAAAAATGACCCCTCATGGTTTACAGAAATGAGGTCGTGACAGGTTGGTCACTATAGTTAGTTTGCGGAAATAATTGGGACTGATTATGACCCATCCCCAACCCCTACACATCAAAATTTGTAGCTATTTTTTTGCATGGAGTCTACGTTAAATAGTCTCTAGTGGCAAAAAAAAACTTTTTAAATTATACATTAATTAATTAATTTATTATTATTTATATATTCTTCTTATATATTTATATATCATTATTCTTCTGAAAAAAGTGATACCTGGGAAACTTAAACTTGGTCTCTACCTGTCTCCCAAAATGTTAAAAACTTTGAGCAGCGCGAGCATTTACCAAGTATCATAAGTCCATGTGGAATCATCTCTAATCAATGATTTTTGCATGGAATATTAATTTAATTCTATAGTCAGATAACTTTTGAATAAAATGATACCACAGAAGAGTATCTGTGACCTTCCTTGTCTACAAACAATGACAAAACTGTAACATTGGACGCTGCATTCTATTTTGCACCATATTTACAAATTAAACAGAAGCTTTGTTATTTATAAGGCACACAAACACTACTTTCCGAAAGCTAGCGTAGCAAAACTCTGGTTTCAACCGACTGTATAAACGCACTGAACGTCACGTCTGTCTGTTATGTCTGACGAACCTCAAGTCTGTGGCTTAGAGGGAGCACCGGGGGTGGAAGCTACACGGTCGAAAGACCACTTGCATGGTGTGTCAACTAAGAGTGAACTTGACAAAAAAAATTAAAAACTACTTCCAAAAATTTATATGGACATACAAGAGAGCAAAATAGACAATTTAATGTAAATACTGGCTCTTTATAGTAAATGAGAGTGAACGTACGGTGCAAAATACATAAAAGTATCTGCATGTTCTTCCTGCCCAAGGCAGGCTAAAACACTGGGTTGGACATCTGTTGCAATCTCGTATTGGAGAAACATGACCATATCTTATACTGCTGTGATTATACATATGAATGAATTAGACACCGTACAATGAAATGTACAGTAGAACCATAGCATTAATGAAGGCATAGAACAAATCACTTTATGTCAAAAAACATCATAATAGGGCTCTTCAAACATAGAGCAAGCAGTACCTGTCAGAGACATGGTCAACCACCGCCTTCCTGAGCTGGCGCCGAAGGTCCCGTGTCTTGCGACACATATGGTCCAGTGCACGCTCCAGCCCTTCGCTCTGTTCCTTGGTCCCCATCTGCCACAACCCAACAGCACACATGTACGTGCTAATTGAACAGTCCCTGTCGTCACAGTAGGAACACACACTCCTTTATACATCTACAGTACAGTATTGTGATTTCTTTAGTATAAACCAGGGTCAGCAAGTTATTTCCAGTGGAGTTCAGATGCTTTGTAAGTTTTATAGTGTTCCAGAAAAAAAAATCTGAAATGCATCATAGGTAACATTCTTTCTAATGAATGTAACTTGCAGAAATGCATTTTGTAAGTATCTCATGCAGTTTTAGAATAAAACTTTATTATTAAAATGTTCTTCCATTTTTACACAGCATTTTAAATTATTTCTTATTTAAAACTTATACTGAATAGGATTATAGATTTGACTTGGAGCATGCCTACTCTCCTTTAAAAATAAACCAATTTTTCATATAAAGCAGCATTTACTTGCATTGTTTATGAAATATTTGTGACAAAAAATTATGGCACAAAAACCAATTTGTCTTCTTGAGAACAATTAACATTTATTTATCAATAAATTCAATGAATTAGTAGAGATTTCTTATGTTTTGGCAGTTCAGTTTCCTGCCCTCTGCAGTCTGAGTTCAGACAGCTGTTTAACCGTTTCTCATCACTGGTCCGATACTGAACCCACAGCAACTAAAACTTACAGCAAATCCATGTTCACACATACAAATTTCTGGCACTGTAATATCTATGAATTAGGTTGGTACATATACTAAGAATTCCCTTTTGCCATAAAATCACCACGATTGAAATTTTTTAAACAATCCCCTCCTTTTTCTTTACAGCCTGAAACTCTACATTAATTACTGCAACTGTGAAACCTTGCAATCTGATTAATCATTTTACTTTCATTAAGAGAGTAGATGGCCCAACCTTGGTTATCAGTTATAATGTATAGTTTCTTACACACAGTACTACCGCTACACAAAAAAAAATTATAGTAGCAAAATTGTTAATGTAATCTTAAAAGCACTCTGTGCTGTCTATAAACAAACTTTCATGGGCAGAACATTATGTTCTGCAATGCAGGATATCCAATAAAATTCCATTTCAAAATACACAATTTTTTAAATTTTCACATTCCTATTTATTAAATCTTAAAAAATTTATACATATTTCTTTTATGAGCACTGGAAGACGAAAATTCCGTCTAGTACACTAGCATGCACTTAAACTTTAATTTACATATATAAAATAGTTAACAAAAGGCATGTCTAGTATAAAGCACCTGTTCAGTAATTTCAAGACATACTGTCTGCTTAATAACAGTCATACAGTCACCGAATGCTTTTTAAGTGAGAGAATACTGTGCCCATATTGTAAGTTAATAGATAAAAAGCTGACATTATACTATTAGAATGAAAATAGATTAAATTATGACATAAAGATGGCGAGTTGCAGTAATAGTTGGAACTTCTGGAGTTTTTGTAAAATATAAAATAATTTTATCTTTTTAAAATTTAATTTTGTAACATTCAAAATCTATAATTTTTCACTTTCAATTGTGTAATGCAGCACGTCAAGGTATTGACGGCTGGAAATTACTACTCGGTTAGCTCAGTGGTAGCAACATGAAACTCTTAAAAAAAAAAGAGCCCCAATTCAATATAAAAAAAAGTCAAGTTCCGGTTCATTGGTTCTATACTTTTATTTACCAATCCAGTGAAACAGTTCACAGGTATGCCGAGTACGAACAGGTTCACAGATAACCAGACAAGTACAGAACAGCGCCACAGTCGTTGTTGATTATTAATTTACGTCTCTAAAAACTTGCCTGAAGAAAGACAAATGCAGCAACCTCCCACACCGGCTAAGAAATAATCTAAGCAAGTTCAAGTTTGCCGGTGTGGGGGTTATGCGCCAAGCCCGACGCGGCCTAGGCGAGTACTAGAGTCTACTGCTGAAGGGTGTCGACTGCTTGTTGTCCACTGCCTGCCCGGCGATATGCGCACAAGTATTTGTGCTGCTTATCACCCCTCTATACGCAGATAAGGACCTGGTGTGGGGCGCCACGCACGCTCTTCCTACGCTATCCAAACTGTGTTGCCCGCTTAACTGCGATGTCAATTAAAATAACTGAACTACTAGAGCCAGCAGTGCCATCCAAACTGCGTCGTAGTAAAAGATAATTTAACTTCCAGAACAAAACTGTCGACGTAGTTTGGAAAGGCTTCTAATCTAATGTTGACGCGTAACACAAACTAAGATTTTCAAAACAGCAAACGGATGCCCTATAACGTTGAACGGCTAATAAACAAACCACCATGGTTTTAATTTTAAATCCTGATAAAATATTATGAAACCCGTTAAACAAAAGAAAATGAACCACGTATCCCGAAAATTTATAATATTGCGCCATTACAACTGTAATACTGTTGGGAGAGCTGCACAATTTCTAAATTCAAATGCAAACACACAAAATAATAAGCAGCTATAAATGAGGTAAGAGGGTACCATATTAGCACCGGAAAATATATGTACAAAAATCAATAAGTTAAAGAAACTAAATTAATTATTGGAGCCACGGAAAATAGTGCTTACTAAAAACATACTATACAAACTGTATTTAGCACCATCTGGATAGAAAAAAATATTATGAAACAGCATTATACCCCATGTATGGGAAAGTTAGTATGCTACAGGGAAGGGTTACTAAACTAACTGCATTAAAGCTGACAGCTCTAGGAAGATGTTCTTGTATCACTGCACAACACGACACACATGATCTAGAGTTCTGCAAGCTTCTACGAAGACACACGTCTACACTGGTGGTTATATGCACACAAATCATGTCAGTCGTCCACTACAAAACAATGTGCAAGACATTGGCAGTAGATAGTAAAGATGTGTGCAAAAGCTGAAGAAATGCAGATAAACAGGAACAAGTGAACAATTTTTTTAACTCTTGTTACAAGTGAGCACAAACACACCACATCTAAAGGGCTCATGGAATATTTACCCCTCGCTTGCTTCCTCTGCTAGCCTGCAACTGCTTAACACCCAAGAAAACAACAAAACAATGACTTGTATAGCACTGAACATTGTATCAATATGTCATTTTTCTACCTTACAATGAAAATCACTAGCGACACAATGTGAAAAAGACTTTGAAAGGATTCCAAGAATTCTAATTTAAGGCAATGACACTACCTCACTTGTACAATGTCCTGCAGTTACATTTATGAATAAAACCACCTGCAAGACCATGGACATCAGCTAACACTACAAGTATGTACAGTAGAACCTCACTGTTGAGAACCCTCTTATTAAAACCAACTCTCTTTTAAAACCCAGTTTCGAGGAACCATAAAAAATTTGGGTAACAAAAAACTAAGGGAAATGGGGTGAAAGATAAGTTTGATGCACTTTTTTTTTGGTGTGCATTGCATTTCTCTCGACAAGCACTATATTGCAAGCAGCACATATCTAAAAATAAATACTATCCTCTTATGTGGTCAGCGCTAACTAATAACCATCGACTCTGCCCCTCCCCCCTCCTTTTCTGTCAAGAATGTTTCCGCATGTGATGCAGCTATTGCGTGTCATGTGCTTGTCTTGCCACTGTGATCTCGCTTGCTTATTGATATGCTACCATCTCTCTTTACCTGTAACTGCGCACGCAAATATCTGAAAGCTTGGATGACATCACAGAAGTGAAATAGGCACCTGACAGGGGCAGGAGGAGGTTGGAAACTACCTACGTTAATATGCAATATTTAAAATTGTGTGCCTTCAACATTATTAACTATGAAGTGTTTATCAATGCCTTGTTCAAGGACAATTCAATTAGTATCAGAGTTTTCAGTTATTCTGCATGCAGTGTACATGATAGCCATATATTCAGAAAAGTTGTGTCTGTTGAAATAAATTAACATTTTAATAATAAATCCTCTGATTTTCCAGCAAGATGCAACTAAAAAAGGGGGGTTCATGCTTGGTAAAACTAACACTTTGCTCAATTTTAGTACACATTTTTGACAAAGGGAGGTCAAATATGCAATTCAAGGGTATAATTTTTTTGGAAGAGGTCTGCCTATTGAATTAAATTAATATTTTAATAACAAATCATCTGATTTTCCTGCAAGAAGGTACTGAAAATGGAATTTGTGCTTGGTAAAACTTACATTCTGCTTAATGTTCGTAAATATTTTTGGAAACAAAGGGAAGGTTAATATGCCCTTCTAGGAAATCATTTTTTTTAGATAACAACTGCCTATTAAAATAAATTTGTATTTAATTTTTAAAAAGTGGTTATTTCCACGCCAGAGATGATTGAACATGGACTTCATACAAAAAAACTGCAAATTTTGATGTGTTAGGTGTTAGGGGGGATCAAAATTGATCCAAAATTTCCCGGAAACCTCTATTAAGACCACCCTTCACTAATGATTCTAATCCCTGAAATCATGAGGGGTCACACGAGTTGGGTTACACTGTATTTATTATCAGTGAGAGCTATGTGAGTGTACAAAATTAATTATATGATGTGTTTCCTGGAGAAATCTCAATGACACACACACAATCATCCATACACAACAAGTGAAACCATAAAAATGGTTAGATATCTATATTACCAAATGTATACTGATACAGAAATGTATAATTATAACTACCAACTGAGACATGTATGGATTCTACAATATTGTACGTTCCTAGTGGTATTATTACCATATAATTCTACAGACCTTATTGAGTGAACTACCATTTTATTAGAGCACTGACTACTGGTCTCGCCTAGGATGCACACACTATCAGTAATGTATTCAAATCAGAACAAAAAAGTTGTATAAATAGATTGGAAATTGGATTTTATTACCTTCACAAAACTGTGAATAATCTGAAAATGATTTGTAGCATTCATTTGTTTGCATATTTGCACGCAAAAAAAATACTATTGAATAGCTGTTACTTGAATTACGGGAACTTTTTTTTGTACAATTTACACAGCTGTAAGTTCAGAGAACACATTCACAGATCACCACCAGTATGTATGCATAATTGACACAAAAAAAATGTGTTGCATGGTGGTATGAACTGACAAACGTTTGTGACCCCAAATCAACAAAATACCATTGACGCATGACATCGGGTGACTGACGACGTCGTCAAAGTCGGGCTAGGTTTTGTAGGTCGGTCAGAGACACGGGCGATATGACTGGGCTGACACCGGACCCCGTCCAGTATATAAACTAGGGCCAGTGTTCCCAGTGGCGGTGGCCTGCTTCGCTCCCCAGCTGTGGCGTTTCTCGCCTGGGTAGGTCCTTGAACCTCTGTTCGTCTCTGCAGGAGGGCCGGCAGCCATGTTATTCCCCTTTCCCCCAGCCACCCTCTTGGTCTGCCTGCTNCTTTGGCTGCTTATCGGTCTCCTGGTTTTTACTGGCATGGGTCTTGTCTAGCAGGGTTTGTGCCTTGTAATTTCTTCTGTTTCACGCACCCTTTCCACTAGCTTATCGACCGTTTACGGTTTCGGAATTTGTAGTAAATTCCGCAATTTGGTAAGTAGCATGCATGTAATGTTGCGCACACAGCTTTCCTCGTTTCCTCCAGGGAAAATTTTCTTTTAAACATCTGCACTTTACACCTGATGTAAACCTCGACTTCTTCCTCGGCAGCCTGAGTTCAACTATAAAATTCGGTGAAACCTGTTTGGTAAGACATGAACACAGCAGCCTTCATTCTGTGATACAACTCACCGTATTTATCCACCATTCGAAGACTTTTCCCCTTGATTGCTTTTGGGTCCTCCCAACCCATTGCTTAATGGGAACCTCGTTATCACGCAGTTACTTTTTGCAGTCAAGGGTAAACGTTATCAGGTCTTCGTATGGTCTTCCTGCGAATTACGGATGTTGGGGCCCGTTACTACCCTAGGTGGTCGTTATGCTATGGTGGATGCCAGGATTTTCAGGTCAGTATTCCTCCACACGTCGGCAAAACCTCACGAGGCCTCGTGATCGCTCATCTGGCCAGCCTACGCACACACAGACAATGCATCATACTGTATTAATTCCTTGCCTGGCGCAAGTAAGCCAGCTGCAATATGCAGTTTGGTGGGTTCGGCGGTCAATGACGCAATCCCTCACTCGAGCGCACTGAACTGTGTTTGTGCTAAGGGTATGCCGCCATGCTTAATTTCTCGTGTAAGAGGGACTCGCGCAGTACGCGTTAGGTATGCATGTACAAGTGCATTAGGTTTTTCCAATTAGATTCTGTTCGGCCAGCATGGCGGATTTCAAAAACGCAAGTTCCCGGTGTTACCCTGCGATACAAAAGAGCCAATTTAACTTCTTGTTTGTGGGAGATTAACGTACAGTAGAAAGTAGTGCTCCTGGTATAACCTTTTAATAGGTATCGGCCACCAGGAGGGGAGGTTTGGTGAGGAAAACGCCGGTTCCACCGGGTTCGGCGGTCATTTCATCTGAACTCTAGCCTGTGTGTGTACCTGGGCTCGTCTCTCCATCCCAAACAGAGGTAATGAAAACTGAGTTGGCAGTGTACGCATAGGATAATATTTAGCCCTGTTCCAGGGAAAGTGACTTTATGGCACCTTTCGGGTTGTTCAGAAGTGGACTGTTTGTTGCGTCTCCTCGATTGGCTATGTTAGCTTCCGTATCCGACATCTCGGCTGGTTACAATAGAGCGCCACGGGGTGCTTTCATACTCCTCAAAGTCTGCCTGGTTTCGGTTTGACTCCCGGCTAGATTAACTGGTTCTCGGGGTCGTGCTGGCCTAGTTCTGCTCAACTACACTAGTTAAATAAGCGCTGTGGCCCCACGTTGTGCACCACAAAAACTCTTGACGCTTGACATTGGGTGACTGACGATGTCGTCCCAGTCAGGCAAGGTTTTGTGTGTCAGTCAGAGAGATGGGCGATATGACTGGGCTGACACCGGACCCAGGCCAATATATAAACTAGGGTGCGTGGCTAACGGGTTTGCACACAGTCACTGGTTTACTTGTATTGGGCGTGACCAGGGGTAGATCCTGACTCGCGCTGTTGCTGCTGGAGTAGGCTGAAACTTGTCCCCAGTCCTTGGGCGGAGATGGTGCTGCGGCTGGCGGTGCTGATGGTAGCCTGCGGAGGGTTGCTGGTACTGCGGTGCTGAAACCACGGGTACCCAGTGGGACGTGGAGCCCCTGACGGAAGCCGACGACGACTTGGTGCGGCTTGCTGGCGGTCTTGTAAAGTGGCTGAAATAGGGAGTGTAGAGGGACTGGGAGGTGAGGTCTCGCCAGTTGTCGGGCAGCTTGAGCTTGTTCCTGGGGGGTTATGCTGCAGAGGGCAGTTGGGACTGGGTTACAGCTCATGTTGGAATCGGAGGCAGTAGTTGCCTTCCTAGGTTGCCACTTCGCACCACTCCTATGGGTGTATGGCATAGAGGCAGAAACTAAGGTCTGCCACGCTAAGGAAGAGTAGGTGACGAAGATTCCTAGCTAGGTGTCAGGCCAGCCAGGGCTGAGCCACCCAGAGTCGTACCCGATTACTCCAACCGGCAACAGTACGGCACGGTGATTAGAGCGGTGGGTTTGCCCTGGATGTCCGACAGTGATGTGGGTGTGGTCCAAAGATGGGCAGACCTCCAGAACCAGTCTATCACTCCTGGTGACAGTTCAGTGCGGTGGATGAAGTGAATTGGCTGGGCCCGCAGTCCTACTCTAGGTTCGGCAATTGGGTTGTAATAATGCGGTCTCTTGCTTTTCTCTGGTGGACAGATGTCTACGGAGATACAAGTCACAGTTACCCTAGAATCAGTACTCGGAGGTTCAATAGAAAATGTCTATTCCCGTGTAGAAATAGATACGGTGGCCCGTACTAACTCCTAACTAACAAGGACTGTAACGGAAGTAGACTACGATAAACCAGGTGAAGGGTGTAGGTATCTATGATACTAACTGACCCTAACTAACTCGATGCTTTGTTCAGAAGGTACATGGGTAGCACTACCAGAAGGGTAGTGAATGTTCAAGGGGTGAAGACTTCTCCGGGGGTTGCTGGTGAAGGTCTTGAAGATGGGTCTGGTAGGTAGTGGTGGTCCTACTGGAGGACGTTGATGTCTGGAGAGGACTCCAACACACAAGTTGGTGGAGCCAGCTGCAGATAATGAATTGCCGTTCTGCGGCTGTGCACTGACATATTTTCCACCTGCCCACGGGCTCTCTGTGGTGCGGGAGTGGCGGGGGCAAGCTCCTCCTCTTGTGGGCGGAGCTGCGCTCTCTGGTGCCATCTCTTAGTCAGTGGCGAAAGCAGGCATCTCTGTCATGTGGGTTTGCATCTGCGGTGTAAGCTTAGGCGCTTGGCTGTCTTCTATCACATGTGGAGGGTTGGCGTGACGTTGACATAAAGTAGAAACAAACTTAGCTGACGTGTCGGTGGGTGCCCTCGCGTCTAAGGTCATGCTGGTAGGCTATGGTATCAAGTCGTTCAGAGTTCAAACCCCGTCTGGGGTGACGTGATGACATGTGAAGATGAGGCAAAGTAGTGTTTAAAAAATTGTCAGTACGTGTCACACGTTGCCATTAAGACTATCAACTGTAATGTTGTTGAATAATTAAGAAAAAATACAAATGCTGTCACTGGTACACAACCATTATGCACACACACTTGGATAATTCTAAGTAGAAGGGATCATAAAAAAACTATCCAAAATTTTAAATTAAATTTTTTTATTTTTTTTTTTTTTATTTTCTACACTAGTGGAATTTTTGTTGAAGTCTACGTAAGTTTTTTTTTTAGGGAGAAGTAGTTCACCATCAATGTACAAACTATAATGTCCATTAAAAATGTAAAATATTGAAAGCAACAAAAATTGCAGTGAAATCTTATTGCTTTTGTGAATATAAAAATAAGCTGAAGACGAATAACAATAGATATGATACTAACTCAGCATGACACTGACATGGCAAGAGATTACGGCAGGACAGAACCTGGAACCTAACCAAAATGTATGCATATCAATGAATTAACTGACTGGCTTACATCTCTTTTGAACACTTTTCTAATCTTTAGTTAAGACATAAACAGTTTAGGAATGAAAACAGGCAAGTCAAAAATAACTCATGAGAACAAGATACCTAACTAAGACAGTTTCATTTTAGTAATTTTCATACAGAATCTCAATAAATTTCAATCTAAATCAGAAAAAAAAAAAAATTGAACAGCGGAAGACTTTTTACATGCTGCATTACAAAGAACTGTCACTGGGTTTAGAATAATAAATATCAAATTATTCACACTTAATTAAAAATGTTTGAATTTGCCATGTTTATGTGTATTTATTTGGTCTCGCAGATCCAATGCACGTAGGTTACAGACAAAATAAAGCAAAAATTGCACTCTGACACAGAATGTTTAGAAACCAATTTTATGAATTGAGTAAGGCAGATGCACGCTCTGCATAATACACTCATACTCAAAAATCTAGTTGTACCACAAGGAAATGATAGATTGTAATGCCATTTGGAAGAATTGATTACCATGAGACTGGCGTGGGCAATATTTGTTGTGCTACACATTCCTATCTCAGTATGACATCAGGCATGAACATATTCTACCAGACATTACAGCATGGAGTTATTTAAGTCCCTAATGGTGTCCTGTGTTAATCCATCCCACGCAGTTTTAATATTTGCTTGCATGTCTTGCCGATTTTGTAGTAGGAGTGGAGTCACAATAGAATCCCACACATTTTCGATTGGGGAAAGGCCTTGCAATGCAAAAGACTAGAAACAGAGTATCTTACGACTTCAAGACACGCTCTTGAGATGGCAGCTGTATGAGGACAGGCGTTGTCCTGTTGGAATACAGCACTGGTGTGGGTATTCACATATGGCAGGGCCATCAATTGCAGGAAGAAAAAAAAACCCACAGAAAATGCATTGGTGTATACTTTATTTAATTTAAGTTGGCCAGATTCTGACAGTCAGTAAGTGGCAACTTGATGTATTTGAAAAAAACAATGTGCCATTTACAAAATCCTGTATCAGCTGATGCAAGAACGAACAAAAGTTAATATTACGTTGGCTATGATGAGTGCACTGCCGACACACATTAGACCAGCCGAAAATATGCGCGATAAGAAAGAGTTCCTAGGTTAATTAATAAATTTTATTTTACGTGGTCATAAAACAGCAGTTTTTAGTGTTAGGAACTAAACATCGTGATAAAGTAGAAATGTAGAGGTGTTCAAAATTAAAGGCACATTAAAACAATCTGTATCCAAATAAAATGCAATTTCAAAACCTTTTTTCTAGAGCTGGGCGGGAAAGGTAATTTAAACTCGGGAAAATTTCGGGCGGGAAAAATAATTTCCCGCGGGAAACGGGACGGGAATTTTTCAATATGCTAGAAAATTAACGAAATGTACAAATAAAAACTTAAATATTAAGGTATTATGTCAAATTATGCAACCACTATTTGTTATATCCATATTGCTTCTAACGAACTACGTAAACAAACTGTAGAGTGAGTAAATAAAACATTAAAAACAAACTTAAAAATAATGTTTAGTAACAAATTAACGTGTCATAGGTATAGGTTACCGCACTACAAATCACACACAATATTTTAACGTTCATTCAAAACTACAAGTTTATTGATAAAAAATAATCTCTGAATAAAAATTTAAATGTGTTACATCATGCAATAAATAACACGTATGGGTGATTAACAAAATAAAAAACACGAGCAGCACTGTTCCTAACAACGACTATCATTGGGCGACATTATACGTCACGTGAAGTGCTGGCCAATAAAATACCACCTTAGATGAAGAAGATGAGTCGCGTTCGGCAACTGTTCCACGGCCGTATAACCTACAAGAACAAGAATCAACAAGAATCACATGGCCGTAGAAATGCACGATAATTCTGATTGTTATGAACTTACGTGGGAATGCAATTGCATTCACACCAATTCAAATGTAATTTCACGTGTATGCGTTGGATATGCCTTTCGGCCCGCAATGGAATTATTTGGTGACGTTTATAAGAAGTTCGCAAAATTAAACAAAGTTAATAAGAGTGCGTGAAAAGTAGGACTCGTTTCATAGCCATCTTGATTCTTAAAACAATACGGGTTTAAGATTCCAAGCGTTACTTTCTTAATGCTTGTGAGCAGTGTTCATTAATTCAGCTGCTAAAATACGTGCAGAGGAAAATGTTTATTCACGTACAACTGAGCGCCATTATATCAATAAAAAATACTTTTGTTTTAAAAATATACAGGGCCTACTTCACGAGTCTATAACAAGTGTTTCACTTTTAAAGCGACGGACGGCAGATAAAATACAATTAGCGAAATGGAAATACCATTTAGAGTGATGAGCAGTTATTTATTTTAAGATGGCACACAGAAGTTTGTTTACATGCGACGGCTGGTGGCAAACTTTGTATGCATTATATTTATATGAAACCATTAATACTGATAGGTAAGTTAACTTGCATGTATTTCTTATTTACTTATGCTGGCAAGATTAGGGCCATGTAGGCCCTCTCTTACATGTGTGTTATAGAACACAGATATAACAGCAAAAGAGCTTAAATAATTTTAATCCCGAAAAATTTACGGGAAAAATTATTTCCCGCCCGACCTTTTCGGAAAATATATTTCCCGAATTTTTCCCGAAAAGTCGGGATCCCGCCCAGCTCTACTTTTTTCATGTTTTAATCGCCCCCTCTCTAACCCCGCTTTCATTACTTGCTTGATATTAATTCCAAAAGCATACAGAAATATTGCATAATATTTTTGGATTTAATTTTTCTAATATTTTGACGAAATATATTTCAAATTCGTGTTGTTCCGAGCCAGTAATAGAAGAACAAACTTCAAAAATACGCTATCTATTGAGCAAAATAAGAGGCTCAGACTTTGCTCCAGACAGGATGTGCGCGCTATATATCGGAATTTTTCTGAAGCATTACCAGCCAGAAAAAAAAAAGCATTTCCGCATGCGACACACATAAATTTACGAACAGACANGCATTTCCGCATGCGACACACATAAATTTACGAACAGACACCAATAGTTTTATTTTTCGCGAGCTCTGCATAATTTTTAAAGTAACTTATATTTCGTGTACAGTGATTTTGAGTACTAGTCGTTTCTATTCGGCAGGTAATCGTTCATCTACATAAATTATACGTCATATTGTTCTCCAAAAATCCATTTCCTTGTTTCCGAAGGAAATTGGACACGCGTGAATAGTTGTTAAGCAATTCTAACGTTATTCCATGTCACACATTTCCAACTCGAAATTATTAGCTATAATGTCCAACGTGTGATAATAGCCACAACTACAATTTCGCAAATTCACTGTCTCTGACAAATAAAAAAGAGTTAGCAAATATTAAACTTTTTGCAAGGTTTTATATTTTTACTTTTATAACCTACTAATTTTTTTAGACAGATGTCAGGCTAAAATATTTTAAAAATTTGTTTAGCATTACATTTTTTTGTAGTTACTAAATTTTTAGTTAATTATTTATATTTTGCCCTTTAACATAACAATTTTCTGATTAATGATTTATGTACATATTACTATTACTACAATCGCAGCTACATATTTCTGAGTAGCAAGTTTGCCTAAAACGTCCCACGAACAGTATATTGACAAGGACATATTGATAATGACAGCATGAAAATAAACTACATTGTTGCCATGTGGTCGATCAGCTTTTGGAGGAAGGATACGTAGTCAGATGTAAACAGTGGCGCTACTTTCGCAGACCTGTCAGAATCTGGCCAACTTACATGGTACAGAGTATAAAAACATTCCCTCCCTTCCCTTGCTTTAAGACTGACCCTCATCAATGTCAAGCTGGTAGATTATCTTTCCTTTCCCAAGGTGCTTCCTTCCACAGGAAAACTTTCAAAAGGCCAGCACAGCTCTACAACCACTCAAAGGGGAACGTAAATTATTCACAATTTTCACTTAAGATATTCAAAGTCTTCGATTCGACTTCGAAAATGCGAAGCTTCGCACACCCCCATCAACTTTGTCTCTACGCATAGATGCGTTGACCATTGCTACCAAACCAAAAGCTGAACTCATCATTGGACATTACCTGATTCCATTCTACATTGCTCCATGACACTACAGTATTGCAGTCTGTGGCGACACTGATATAATGTCAAGGGCAGTCGTCATAACAATCAGCATGTAAGTGGCCCTGCATCATCCAGCCAGCTGTCAATGGGTAATGGCACTTAAGGATACTGTGTGGGCATTATTGCACACCTAATGTCTGTAATTCTGGCAGTTAGGGCACTCTGCGCATGTCAGATACCGGTTCTCACTTAGTGTGGTTTGTGACAGTCTCCCAGATTCTGTGTGTGTGTGCATGTGCTTGTGCGCCTTCCTCTAACCACTGGCGAAAACTGCATGCTATGCTTCCTTGTGAGTGCAACTATAAAAGTACTTCTCTATAATTTAACATCCAATAAGCCACTGTTAAAAAATTTTTTGTACACGTGTTTGCTGTAGTTTTGCAAACATCTTTAAAACAGTGCACCACACACCACTTCTTCAAATTTCCACACTTACAATCGTACTTTTGAATTTCCTATTTGAATACATATATTTTATCACCCTTTCACTATTCATCCTCTTTAAACACAGTCATAAATATGTCTGTTATCTCTGTTATAGTCTTGTGCATCATTTTTTCATGTACTTCCCTTTATTACATCCCCTTCCTACCTAGTCCCAACGCCTTCCACATGTCCCTTTGTAATGTCTAAAAAGTTTAAGCTACTGTTTTCGTGCTAGCCATATAACCCGCCCTACTTTATGATGACTACCCCCTTTTATGAGACCTTCTGTCGTTCCTGAATTGTTTAAGGTACTGGCTCCATACCAGAGACAACACTTCAAACTAAAACCTTGTTTGGTTGTTCTGAACACCATACAAATATTTTAAACTCCAATCCCATTTATGTTTGTCCTGACATCAAACTCCAAGATTGTTCGAGATTGTCTTGCATAAAACTATTACCAATTGGCAAAGGTCTTTGTGCTTGTCCTAGCCATAACATCGTTACTTCCAAATTAATTCTTGGTTGTCCTTGTACATAATGGAATTAAATTAATAATGATTATTTGTACTTTTTCCGGGCACAAAACATTTAATACAACAAAATTTTGTTCCTAGCACTCATTCACATATCATACATACCTTCAACACGACACTTTCCTAATGTTGCCAAACTTTTTTCATCCCATTCCCCGGCAACACAACAGTTTCTTCATGTGGCAAAAAATTTAAATGTATTAACTCCACAGGTCTGTCTCATAGTAATCTCATTAATCAGTAACTAATTTTTGCACTGATTATATTTTATAATTCTTTGATTTTTCACCTTTTGGAGTAAAATCAGTGCCTGTGTTTAATTACATACCAAAATATTTATATACTTCCCAACCTTGCTGGTTACAATTTTTGTTGATAACAACAACATCTACTTAGTAGCTACATATAAGTATGTACTAAAGTATTGGTAGCAGGAACATGGTGAGAGTCAAACTGTTACTGTCATGCTCACACACTAGTGTGGTATGCCAAATGGTGAGCTACTGGTCATTGGTATTTTGCTAGCCTCTTGCAGCAGTTCAGTAAATATTGGGGTACATACAACGCAAGCTCAAACCTAGGATAAAGTAAAGTCACACAGCCATTTGTTCCAAAGGATGATAACTGGTCAAGACACGGCTGCAGACCACATTTCTCTATGAGAAGATTCATGGGATACATCCAGGAAGTGACAGCTTCCCCAGATTTCCTTACACAGGATCGAGATGGGAACTTTGCAATGTACTGTTTCCTTTCTACACCTTGATGCCTACCTATCTTTATCAAAGTCAATGATGAGGTAGAATTCACACACTAAGTGCACAAGACAGCACCATGCAATACAGATGAAGTTCAGCACAAACAAATCACTGATAACCAACAACATAATGAACTATCTCACCTTCCCATATATGGACATAAGCATGTATTAAGATCAGGTGTGCCCACGTTGCAAAATACTTACTTTTGGATGCAGACAACTTTGCACCTACCTACTTGTTTCCAAGGATGCCAACATTGCAAAGGGAAACCACAAAAGCCCCAAAATAATGCACACACAAAGAAAAAAGGTCTCAAGTCTGACAAAAAGACTGCAAATTGTACAAAACCCAAGCACCTGCAACTATTACAAATTTTATTAACATTATGTAGTAAAAAATATTTATGGTCCAAAAATTTGATTCATATTCAATTCGAATTTAAAATTCTACTTTACATTCTACTAGTTTTGGACAACTGTAAAACTGGCATAAAACAAACATTAAGCACCAATAACAGGTGGTACAGTTTATGACTCAGAGACTTAAAAACTGTAAATGTTTTT
>NQII01000423.1:477133-515110 GCA_002778355.1 Clitarchus hookeri
GGGATAATTTTCACTACATGCATCCCATTCTTAAGCAGTATTAAAGATATCTTGAATCAATGAGTAATTCTGAGTATAGATGTTCACAAGGATGTAATGTAATGCATTCTAATTTCTTATGTTTTCAGCATGATGTAATGACACAATATTATTAATTATATTCTGTACCATTTAAGAATGCCACTTTTTGACAGCTCGGCGAAAGTAGCATCACTGTTTACATCTGACTACGTATCCTTCCGCCATCAGCTGGTCCGTCAAGTTGGGGCTGTATTTTTTATCAACACACTATCAGCTAATCCACTTGTCATTGTACTGTAATGCTAAACAAATTTTAAGATATTTTAAGACTGACATCTGTCTAAAAAAAATAAGTAGGTTATAAAAGTAAAAATACAAAATGTTGCAAATAATGAAATATTTGCTAACTCTTTTTTAATTTGTCCGAGATAGTGAATTTGGGTTAATATTTGCGAGACTGTCTGTTGTATCTATTATCACACTTTGGACGTTATAGCTAATATATTCGAGTTGGAAATAAGTGATGTCTCACTTTCTACGGAAACAAGGAGATGGGTTTCGAGAGAACAATATGGCGTATAATTAAGTAGACGAACGATTGCTGGCCAAATATAAATTACTTGTACTCCAAATTGTTTTACATGAAAAATTATACTTTAAAAATTATACAGAGCTCGCGGGAAAATAAAACCATTTGTATATGCGCGTAAGTACGTTATTCTAAACAACAAAACTATAATATGTTTCTGGGTGTAGTTCGGGATATGGATAACAGATAGCGTGGAAGGGCTTGTTGCAACAGATGGCATGCCTGTCCCTCACAAGATGGCAGCACATGGTTGGAGAGTCTGGAAACTTGAAAAAGGTTTCGATTTTTTCCTTACATTTGGATACGGATCGTTTTATTGTGCATATCATTTTCAACACCTATACATTACTATTTTATCACGAAGTTTCGTATCTAAAACTAAAAACTGCTGTTTTATGACCACGTAAAATAAAATGTATTAATTAATCTATGAACTCTTTCTTATCCGCGTATTTTCTGCTTGTCTGATGTGCGTCAGCACTGCTCTCAGAATAGCCAACATAATATTAATTTCTGTTTGTTCGTGCATCAGCTGATACAGGATTTTGTAAATGGCGCTTTGTTTGTTTTGAAAACATAACTTTGTCACTCACTGACTGTCAGAATGTGGCCTTCTTATATGAAATGAACTTTATCAGGGTTCTAGCCGCGGTTCATTTTTTTTTGTTTAGCGAGGCTTCATAATATTTTATCAGGACTGAAATTAAAGCTGTGGGAGTTTGTTTATCATGGTAGTTCGTTTATCGGGCATCCGTTGCCGTTTCGAAAGTCGTAGTTTTCAGTGAGCATCAGCATTAGTGATAGAAGTTTTCCAATCTGTGTCAACAGTTTGTGTTCTAGAAGGTTTGGATTACCTTTTACTGACGATGCAGTTAGGATAGATACGCAGTTCGGATAGCATGGGAAAACTGGCCCACGCTATGCCTTATTTGGTGTGAGGAGTGGGAGGGGAGCCACGAGAGATAAAAACCCTGGATGCATATCGCCGGGCAGCAGTAGACTCTCAGTGCTCGAGCAGTTGACAACCAGTGACTCGCCAAAGGCCGCGTAGGGCGTGGCGCATAACCCCCACACCGGCAAACTTGAACTTGCTCAATTATTTCTCCGCCGGTGTGGGAGGTCACTGCCTCTGTTTTTCTTCGGGCTATGAAAATTCTCAAAAGTAAAAAATCAATAAACCACTGCGGCGCTGCTACTTTTTCTGTTTGTCTGTGAAACCTGTTCGTACTTGGCATACCTGAAGATTGTATGTGAACTGTTTCAATTGATTAATAAATAAAAGTATAGAACAAATAAACCGGAACTTAACTATTTGTTTGGCGCCTTTAAAGTTTCATGTTGCTACCAACTGAGCTAAAAGAGTTGTAATTTCCATTCGTCATACCTTGACATGGAACATTACAATGATAATAAATAGCTTATGTTTAACCAGGGTACTTGTGTGTGCTCTACGTAGATATCAAATTCCCGTATGAATAAAAAAAAAAAGCACATGTCTTGCTGTCAATCATTATGTTTTGTCAAAGCGAATCTTCGTCAGACAAACCAAAGAAAGGTAAATGTGAAAGTAATTACCTGCGATAGAGTATTGCAAGTTTTGATTGATTTCTGTTTATTCACAAGGATTTTATGTATGTACTCCATTTTGATAATGTGTTAATAAGCATTTCACCATATGTAATTTTGAATGACATTGCTACACCAAAGAGAAAACTAAGAACACCGTATAACCATGTTTCCTATACAACACGTACTTATTTTCAAAACAAATAAAACACATTAGATACACATTTTTCTAAAATGCATTACAAAAATTAAATTACACTATAAATTTACTCCTTTATTTTTGAGAACAGGTCATTAAAATTAAATCACTCTCTCACAAAAAGAACAGTAATGCACAAATGGTCAACTATTCTTACACCCCTAGTTATGTGGAGAAGTAGCTTGAGAGGGTAGCAAGGAAATCCTATGAACAGTTTTAGGAGGAGAGTTCATTCCTTCATCTCAAAACCATCCAGAAACCATATAGTAACCATGTCAGTGTACTGCGATTGAATATGTTTCAAGAATGTTTGAATATGTACAAATGGTGTTCCCTCAACAAGACACAAAGGCTTTCTGTGGCTTGATTTAAAGGGTTTCTGTGGCTCCACTGCTGAAAGACTCAAGACAACAGATCATGATAACTAGATGCATAGTAGAGTTATTCCGATACTTCAGTAGAAAAAATAACTAGGGACAGTGGTGAAATTTGCAGATGTCAAATAACTGCGATAAAATGCAAGAAAAGTTGTTTTTTGAATGATAAAAAGCTAAATTTATATGTTTAAGCAATAAATGTGAAAAATTCTGCCAACTATTATGAAGTGATCAGGCCTTAGCTGGACAGCCTGCCTGAACACACCTTCAAACAATGAACCAGGGCACGAGTGTAATTGCAATAACACCTTGCAAAAGACAGTTGCAGAAACCCCCTCCACAGGACAGTAAACGGGACCGAAAATATTAAACAACGCGCCCGATATAGGCCAACATAACACTGGGAGCGGCGTCTTTTGTCATCGGGGAAGCGGACCAAGAAGACGTGGAGATGGATGTGTCCGGCCGTCGTTAACCACCTCCTAGAATCAGCGTCTGGCAACATTAACAAGGTGGGTATTTCCAATTAGATTGTAATAGTAGTTGCGTGCGGTAATAAAACTCATTATAATTAATTAGCATCTCGAAATTCTATTTAAGCACTCCCGATCAATAGTCACGTAAATAGTTATTGTATAATCCTTATGTCCAATAAACTCCATCTTATACTGCTGTGCTCTACCTAATCATGACTCATTATTTAGCTACGCCCATAGCCCCTTTCAGGTATGAATTGACTTAAGAAGCTAATACATAACACTAGGCACTAAAATCTTATTAACATTCATACAACTATGATAAACATAAACTTTTAGTGCACCATGCATTCATGCAACACTACTCCTAAAATGGCTTGTAAACAAATAAGTCATTTTATAGTTTAGTTTTCATAAACAGAGAATCTTTAGGGAAAAAAATTTACGATATCACTACTATTGTTTTTATCTGGAAGTGGAATACTAGTATAGCCTATTACGTATCTATAGGGATTAGGTTGTTCCAAAAATTTTTTTTTTTTTTTTCAATTGGGCAACACTCTAATTTTGTTACCTCTACCCATTGTATTACCGATGTAAAATTTCAAATTTCTAGGTTTAGTGCAAGAGGGTGCTCAAGGAGAGTCAATTTATGAGGTTTTTTTTTAGAAAAACTCTAACATTAGCAGTTTTTGTTACAGGTTATGTTTACATGTTAAAGTGAACTTTAGTGTAAAATAAAGTTTAACAGATTCACATAAGACAGAAGTGACTTTAAGACGTCACAAGTTCAGTGAAATAGTGTACCAGTGTTTAAAAATGGCCTCCTCTTTGAAACATAAAATAATTTTTTTTTTATCAGTTTACGGGAACTGGAGCCGTTATCTTGGCTGAATCAGCTTCCTAGCTAAGTACTAAAACGGTATCACAAGTTTTTAAAAGAGAAAAAAGACGTAAGAGATTTTGCACATTTTCATATATAAGAATTACTTCAGATTTGGCAAAAGTCTGGTATACCAACTAAACAACCAAAACATTGCATTGAAAAATTGGAGAAAATTCATAAAACGTGACTGCTTTTAAATAAAATAAAACAAGAGCTTCTCAAGCACAGAAAGACAGAGAAATGTTGCTTATTAAAGAACTAGATGACCTTTTTGATATTTCCCACGCAGACGCCTCTAACTTAATAAAGATCGAAGAAGATAGGGACTTTCTCGTCGACCAAAGAAGCGAGCGCAAGATGATCATGACTCGCTAGATAATACATTGGAGAAACCAATAGAACGCGTCCAAAAATGCAAACAACGGGCCGAGGAACAGAGACAAAAGGTTGCTGCTAAATGTGTTGCCTCCACTTCGGCAGTTTCAAGCCAACAACTGCTTGATTTCAGCTTTACTAGCTCTTCCAGTGATGCACACGAGGATTACGAGGAAGTAAAATATAATGTGTCTGTTCCAAATAAGGCTGACCAAAAGGGAAGAGAAAGAGCTCTCTCGGAAGCTCCTTTGGCAGCCGAAGCACCAGGTAATGATCTACAACTGTGGAAAAATTTGAAAGCGTACAAAGCCATCGATCCGGAAATTGGAAAAGCTGCAAGGGGTGTCTTAGAACTTCACCTATGGTACTTGTCCCACGAGCTCGTAGGCCTTGCCTTATTTTCAGACAAGGTGACATGTATTGAGAAAGCAGCCATTGTTGAGGGGATGAAAGTTGAAGCTGGCTTTCGCTTGGTCAGAGGTAACCCTGCAATTTTAACAACTGAGACCACCTTGGGAGCCTTTGTATCAAAAAGGACATCGCAAACACACTCTCTTCTTGACATAAAAGACTCATTCTTGCAGTTAAATCCAAAAACTTAAAATGAAAATATTTATTATCTTCAAGGCAAAGATCGTGTTAAAAACTTACGTGTCGTTAACAATACAGCAGAAAGGGGTGTTAAATTATTAGAAGATTATAATAAGTTACTCACAAAAGATGAAGACGAAAAGCAAATTATACTGCATGTTGTCGAACAGAACAGGAATAAAGTGTCCTCTGAGACGACCAAAAAGTCCCTACTAAATGTGATCGCAAAAAAAGAAACGTGTTCTATGTAAAATTTGAATTTTTGGTTGTTTTATTGTAATAAACCATATTATTCCACATCTATATGTATTTTTCTTAACTCCCTAATTTCTACTATAATTAGTAATTTCACAATTAATTTTGATATTTCCGATTCAATGAGCATATTTGAAATTTTGCACATATGATGATAAGAACATGTGTAACAAAATGAGAGGGTGGCGTGACCTCTAGGTAAACTTAATTTTTTCTTCATTCAAACTTGGACCACCCTAACGAGGATGCATAATTAACTTAATTTGGAATAACGAACTGTTTTTCATATGTACTTCAAATAATTAGGACAATAAATTGTAACTTTATTGTAAAATATAAATGCTGGACTTATAATTTTCAAATAAAGTAAAATTCAGGTCATTCAGGGATTACATACAATAAATATACATATACAGTGGATTCTCGATTATTCATTTTTCAGTGGTCCAAAGAGAAAAAACGAAGCAGGTGGGAAAATGATGGAGGCGGACTTGGATTTTAGACCCGAGAAATATAGTACATAACCTCTAAATGCATTTTTGTTTAAACCAACATCATACAGCTGTCATTAAAACAACTTATTGAAGTCAATTTGTGATTAAATATTCACTTTAAATTAAAAACTTCAAGTTTTGAAATTGAGTGAAATTTAATTTTTATTTATATTAATATTTTTGTTCAGTATTTGTTCGTCGGCAGAGCCATGCTCACTCCCTTGATTAAAATTACCACAACCTATTCATTTGCTACAATTTTTGCCAATCACTACTTGCCAAGTCTTTTCAAAACTTTACAATTCTAACCAATCACGCAGCCTATAGTTTCTGATAATAATCACACCTGTCAAAATACTGCCATGGCTCTAACCTCATTCCAAATTCCGTTTACAATAACAAGACCATAGATAGTTGAATACAGTCTCAGAGATTGTGTGATTGTTTTCATAGTCACCAACCTACGAGTGCAGTAAACACATAAGAAGAATAAGAATACGAGATAGTTTCTCATAGTCACCAATCTATGAATGCAGTAAAGACGTAGGAAGAAGAACCACGGTAATCTATAGAACACAAAAAACTGTTGCAGATAGCAAACAAATTCTATCGATAGCACCTGTTGTCAATTATGTGTTGTTTTGCATTCTCATAGCGTTAAAAAACTAATGATGTGCGGAAGCTTTGGCGAATTTACCAATGAGAAATACGGTAAAATGCAAATAACGGGAACGAATCATTGAAAATCCACAGTATTTCATAGCTAAACAATTGATCTGAATATATTTTGCTTTCGGGCAGAATATCTGATCGATGAATGCTGGAAATTTATGTTTTAAGAGTCGTAGTATGCAGGTTTATTAAATATTGTTTATATAGGATACTTGTTAAGGACCTTCTAAAAAACTACTGTTCTGGGAAAACAGAATAAATGGGATCGCAGCAACGAGGTTTCACTGTATTAACACAAAAAATTACTTTAAATATATTTTTCTGGTTAAAATTTTGATGTGTTACTATTGCTAAACAAGTGACTGCAGACCGCATCCAAATTGAAAAATACCAAATTGTAGATTATTAAATAACAACAAATAATTTGAATATGGCAAAGGTTTAAAAAATTTGTGCTTTGGTCAATACACATTGCATGAAGAATGGATGATGGGGTTAAGGAAAACTTAGGAATGTTCAACAAAGTGGTATCAAAGTATTGGTATTGGCTGTGGTATCAGGATACTGTATCTGTATTGGAAAAAGTGGTATCGGAACAACGCAGCTCTTGGTTTTGCGCATTAACTGTGGCAGATGATGACTCACATAAGTTGCCAGCTGGCCTCTCCCAAACTCAGTACATTTTTTGGGGAATATGTTCTCTCAAACTCTTCTGCCAAATCCTACAGATGTGCTCCCTTCACCAATGGGGTTTACAGCACGTCAGGTATTTGGAATGCAGTCCTGTTGTTAGTTGGCGAGTCAGAATAAAGTTCAGTTATAAATTTATTGAGATAGTCCTCATTCTAAGAAACTTTATTAACACTTGACACAGCCAGTGGAACAACAAATTTTGTTCGAAACTCCATGCTAAATCTGGACTGCTCATCTTCCTTACGTCATACAGTATTATTGTCACGGTTCCAAACAGTTTGTTCAAACAATTTTCTGAAATCCTTATCTCCTGGGCACTAAGAATCTTTGAAATGTATTTACACACTTCAATAACTCAACAAAGTTTTAACCCCATTACCATATTTATCATCGCATACCAAAGTAATAGAATGTTTGGGGAAAATATCAAACTTTCAAACAATTTAGCTAAGAAACATGTATCAATGTAGACAGACCAACATGATTGTGGACAGATCTGAACAAAATTGTACGGTATATAATGTGTTGTACTGAAATGGCAATGGCATAATCCTAGGACATTCTAATCCATACTTACATCAAAGTCGTCAAGGGCAGCAGCCAATTCTCCTGGACCGTCATATGGCTGCTGAGGCACTGATGGTCCTTTTCCTTGTGCTACATCTGAAATAGTGTTCACAGCTTCACACACTTGCTTGAATACGTAATCTCGGTTAGCTTTTGCTGCGGCCAGCTCCGGATGGCGCACATACACCTGTGAAGCATAGTGTTGCAACCTAAATACAACTGCTATATCACAACATGGACTTATTAAAATAACGTAGTATATATTACATACCATACATAAATAATAGAACACGTAACCATACTAATGTCACAGACTCCTTACAAAATAGGACAGAATCAATCCAAGATGAACTCAGTCACTACACCAGTCTTATAAAAATCAATGTTTCACTTATTTGTCCTTTCATTGTTAGAACTCATGTAAATAGTCGCACACACCTGAGAAAAATGATTTTAATAAACCTAACCCTACCAGTTCCCACTTTTTTGACGATTATAAAATTAATTTTTTTGACTACATGCACATTATTATTTAATACACTCCTCCACCTTGACGCGGATCACATATTCGAAGTATTAGAAGCGGTGCTGTCACAACCCCCCCTCCCCCCGTCCAGCTTAAACCAGTGTAGGGCATCCCGGATAACACGTGTTACCCATTAACACATGCAGAGGTCAAGCCGCGGTAGGGTAGCATTACCCGCCCACGGCAAAATGACGAGATAGTCGGGCTACTTTTGAATACAAGAGAAATTAAAACACGTGCTGAAAGAGTGATATGTACAGAGAATAACCTGACAGCGTATAGCAGAGGCAACTGGCCCACACCACCCCTCTTCAAGAACCAGGGCACGTGTATGAAGTGTTATTTGTTCTGCGTCCTCCTCCCACCCTCCCACACCCAACACGGGAGACACGTGTAGGAATCTAGGCAGGGCATCCAGATAGTTTAAAAGCCATTTTTCGAGGCAAGGGAGGGGTCAGTCATATTGAGGCAGTCGGAGGCTGCGATACTCCGCGCCAAGAGGATCAGTTGAATCAATCCGTTCGGAGAGCAGTCAGCAGTCAGTTAGAATCGGGTGCCGAGAGAAGAAGTCAGTACAGCAGTTAGTCGAGGCCGGGGGTCGGGCCCCGGCCACTTCAGTTCGCAGAAACAGTCAGTCAGTGAAACCCGTCGCCGGAAAGCGACGAGCGGCAGGTGGCGCGGCGTTCGGTACCGCCACACCAGGATGCGCAGGTAGTCAGGATCGGGCGCCGGATCGTGGAAGTCAGCCGGACGAGAATCACAACATTAAGGGGTCAGCCGTATCGGGACGCGAAACGCGGGAATTCGGGGCCCCGGCAGAATCAGTTAGACAGTTACCAGATTTACGTCGGACGAGTAATATCATTACGTCGGGACGTGAGTCAGTCAGTCAGTCAGTCAGTTACAATTACGCAGCGAGAAGGCGGAGTTGAGTGGTGAACTTCAACGAGGAGCACCACGTCGAGCGAGTGGGAGTAGTCCAGTGCAACCCCGCGCCGAGAGCCGGGGTGGGGACCCGCCAGAGGTCCCTCACCGAGACGTGGTAGGGAAGTAATCTAATTAGTCAGTTACAACCCTACACTGCAAATGGGAGCGAGTGGTGAGCTTCAACGAGGAGCGACACATCGAGAGAAAGCCAGCTGAGTGCAACAAGCCATACAGTCCGAGGGTCTGTATCCGGCCACCCAACTCACCAGACCTCAACTGCCGGAACAACTACCCCGCAAGAACACAGATAAGTACCAACGGCGTAACTCAGGGACGTGTCCTGCCACCTAATGCCCCACAGCTTGGGAAACTTTAGCCAGAACATTGTAATCAGCCCTTTAGGCCAAGAACTCGCAGGGTCAAAATGTATGAGTAAATTCTCGGCACAAGATGCCAGGAAAGTATGTATAAACTCCCGGAAAAGTTCAAGGAATGTATGTACAAATTCCCGGGCAAATAAACCTGGTAAAAACCAAGACGCAATGAAGCATTGTTTTATATACCCTCAACCTTCTGTGCTATCTAACATTAACTGAGGACCCTACTACCCACTCTGTACACCATAGGTGAGGAATAGCGTCAACCTTTTATCCGGCCTTCAGTTGTCCGGAACACATCTGGAGCTCTGTCTCACAACACGTCACTTGACGTGTGTACGAAGCAACTATTCCCCTCCCTCACCAAGCAAGCACCAGGCCCCGCCATAGCTTGAACGTGATAAACAGTCTGTCAGATGCTTGCAATAGAGCAGCTCGTTCACAAGTAGTATTGTTGAGTGCTTGTAGACAATTTTAAACATTTAGTTAGTAGTTGTGGTACGTGATGTCGACAAAAAGGACAAACGAGTGTTCCGGTTCCAGCCCAAAGCGTAAAATATTTGTGTTTTCTATTAAAGACAAAGTTGAAATTTAAAAAAAAAATTGGAGACTGGTGCATTAGTTAAATTGCTGTGTTTGTTTTATGACATTGACAGTTCAACTGTATCAGAAATAAAAAAAAAGAACTCTGCAAGTTTTACGCAGATAGCCAGTCAAATAAAGATACGGAAAATCATAAAACAAAACAGTTGAGTAAAAGTGCAGAACTTGATGTCTTGATCGAGTGGTTTTGGCAACGGCGCATACGAAGGTGTAAGCATTTCCAGCGCAATGTTAATGGTACAAGCTATACTGTTTCACAATGAACTGAAGCAGCCATTCACTTGCGACTATTCGCAAGGGTGGCTGTGCAGATTCCAACAACATCATGGCATTTCAGCCTACAAGCTGAAAGGAGAAAAGCTTTCTGCCGGCGCCGAAGTAGCAAAAAATTTATTGGTGAATTAGTTTCTGATGAAAATCTACCTCCAGATCAAGTATACAACGTGGACAAAACTTCTTTGTACTGGTGTTGTATGCCACGGTCTAGTCTGTGTACAGCCAATAAACAGCACAGCAGAATGAAAGATAGTAAAGATAGTCTCACTGTGCTGGGGTGTTCCAATGCAGCAGAAACACACAAGGCAAAAGTCTTCATCCAAGGGCACTTAAGGATGTTAAAAGTCATGCCTGTCGAGCGTAAGACAAGTAAAAAAGACTGGATCACATCAGACCATAAATGCAAGATTGTACTCCTTCTTGACAATTGTTATTGTTCAGCCCATTTCCCAGCAGAGAAACCATATATCTGTGTTATTTTCCTACCACCCGACTATACAGCACTGATTCAGCCACACGATCAAGGAATCTTGCGATCATTAAAGTGTCAGTATCGTAAGAAGTTCCTGCAGTTACTTCTGTCAAGTTTAAATGGCAGGAAAACATTGGCGGAAATCAAGAAGGAATACAATTTAAGGGATGTGATTTGGGCACTTGCTTGAGCTTGAAACAGCATTCCCAATTCAGTTTTGCTTAAGGCTTGGCATAAACTGTGGCCAACCTAGGCATTCACAGATGAGACTGAAGATGAAGAAAGTGAAGTAAGTGATTTCAAAGGATTTGAAAGGAAACTGAACTAATTGTTGCAGTATGCTAAGAAGTTAAGGACATGAAGAAAAGATAGAGAATGGCTTCATGTTGACATTGACGTTCCCGTCATTCATAATTTCACTTACCAAGAAATTATTGAATCAGTCACAGGTACGGAAAAGAAAGAAGACTATGACAGCAATGATAAGGATGACAAACCACCCAAGAAAATTATGCAGGAGGAGTATCTTCATCACGTGGAACGCTTAATAGCTGGTCTGCAGTAGCGTAGCTACTTCTCTGAACAACAAATCATGTCTCTGTACAAGATTCAGAAGCATCTAATAAACTAAAAACCCAGACACTTGAAACAACAATGTCTGACGAATATGTTACCAAAAATGTCCACCAGTAGAAGAACAAGCACTACTTAAGGAAGTGATGCAACACCCAAAACTAGCTGTGGTACACTTCATGACAGGTAAACAAACACAAGCCATTTGCTTACCCTAGGAACACAACTGTACAAATCCTTTTATGTAAGTTTTATTGCTATGAGAAAATTTTTTTATTTACAAATCGTTACAAGCAGGAAACTAGTAATGCTGCCAACTACACATCAGAAAGATGACGTGTGCCACGAGCGCTGTCGTATACATATATAAGCCTCAGCCTCTGGTGCTTACCTGGTGTAAAGTAGCGCCGACCGCCGCCGCTCTTTCCGCCTCTGTACCAGTCCTATTCACATGAGAGTCAACTCCTTGCCACCTGACAGGCCGGCAACCCGTACGGCGCCATACTCCAGTCTGTGTGGGTGGATCCACTCCCTCGCTTGCCTTGCTTACCCTGGCCGGCAGGCACTGAACGTGCACACTCGCCGCACATCAGGGGAGGTTTCCCCCTCCATGCAGCCTGCGCCAGCCACCCCTCACTCGCCACGGGTATTTATTCCTATGCACGTCTTTCAGACGAGGCAGTTCACTGGCAGTTTGCAAGCAGTTCTGACTAGAACTTCACCTGCAACTCTCGCTATCTGGCCACGCTAGCCTTCAGCAGTAACAGTATAACTTATATGTAGTATGTTACTATTGTCAGGACTTGTGTTTCAACACATCAGGCAGAAGCTCTTGTTGCATAACCTTTTCCTTTTGCTTCGATTTTGGCCACAGGCCTCATCCGGGCTGGGCTTGGTTTTACCAGGGTCACTCTCGCCCTCTCTTCTACCATTATCTCATTGTCGCCCTGCGGCAAACTAGCTTGGCAAACTTAGTCCCTCGTCCATCAGACGTTAGCAGGCACAGGTCAGAGATATATGTATTTTGCAACTTCCTACTGACAGAATAAAACATATATCTACCACGTAACCCCTTTTTGGTCCGACCTCCCTTACCCACTTTGCTTCTGTGTGCATATCCAATCATCTACTTCTAGGTGCACACACCACCACCATGATAGAATATTGAACCAAAAGTTCCCACTGAAGGGTGCTCCCACCTCTAGTCAAAGTTTGGTTAGCTGGTTGCTGGCGGTAGTGCCGTCCTCCTGGCGCCACTGTGGCAGGGGAAGAGAGAACCCTTCTCTGAGGCTCCTAAGGCTTGGGGAGAACAAACACGTAGAGATATCACGACTCTCAGGCTACAAGCTGGTAAAGCCGCTTACTTGAGAGCCGTGGAGTCCTTACGTGGGGAACGCCGTGAACCCAGAAGGGCAGTTGAGGTCAGTAGTAGGAGCGCCGCTCACTCAACTTCTCACCGAGGGGAATCAGGGGGCCCTCTCCACAAACCGTTATAGGCCCTAGCACCGTCCCTTATGAAGCGCACGCTCCGGCGCCAAATGAGCGGTAGTACTCCAGCAGGGGTCTACCCCAAGGCACCAGCCCCAGGAAGAGTAGTTTCCTTCCTGGACGGACCACGCCAGATCTGTCCTCCTCCATGCTGCTACGTACATTTGGACAATAATTACAGTTGTGCCTGTATCTCCAGGACACAGGACAACCACAAACAGTAATACCCTATTTTCTCCTATTGTTTTATCCTCAGAGACTTAATATAACATCACTGTAAGTGCCTAGCTGTGTACCCACAGCTAGTTTCCTTGTGACACACCACCGACCGGGCCAGAAAAAGGCTGCCAAGATCGCAAGTGCCCTGGCTACGCGATCTGGTGAACCAGAGCCTAACACCCCCAGGGTGTAACAGTAGAGCATGAAGAAGTCGCCATCTTGCAATGAGCCACGTGTATCACTTGCATTCCGGAGCACAGCTGGAATTTCGTACCTGCTGCACCAACATCAAAAGACACCTGGTACAACCTTCCAAAACCAGAGTCACCTCTTCCTGCAACGCCCCTGAAATGGGCGTTACCTGCAATTTGCACGGCCTACGGGCGCATCAGTAGCCAGGCAACTCTCATTTAACACCACTCGGCTTGCTACCGCAAATATTGTGCCTGACAGGACCTATTCCAGGACAGATCTCCGCCCGGCTCCATCATCCTCGGTCCGAAAGGTTATCTAGCTGCAAGTCCGGACATCAGAATCCCGAAAGTAATAACGTAATAAACCTCGTCAAGGAGACCCTGTTTCCTTGGTCTCTAGGAGGATACTGCGGCCTGTTCACTTTCATTGTCACCATGTTGAGAGTTAATGCGTCAAAGACATACAATTTATAATATGTATGCACCAGCACGCAATTTACTAAATTGTAATGTTTTTTATGTGTACAAACTTTATTTCTGCAGTGTATTAGTAATGACAGACAATGTAAAATGATGTGCACACAAGGTATGGTTTGTACCATATTTTCTAATAATATTCCAACTAAAATTCTTTCCTACAGTTATTCTGAATATTCAGATATCCAGAAAGTATTGTCCCCCGTACATTACCGATACAGGATGGAGAAATAAAGTAAAAATTGACATAATTATGTTAATTTTTACTTTGTATGTAAAATTAAGGGAAAATTTTTTGTAGCTAAAATTCATGAAAATTACATTGTACAGTTAACTTTCGACACTAAGGCCCTGGGAATTATGACCCTCTCGAAATAACAACCCTTTCTAGGGGTACCATGAAAATTTTTTGTTAAATAATCAAAAGAGTTGAAAGAAACAGGCAGAAAATTAAGTTTGTTGCATTTATTTTGGTTACTAACCCTTGCAATTCTCTTCACAACTACTGTAAGGCTCCAAAGTGGGAAAGATATAGACACCATCCTAATAGCAATTTACTGTTAGCCCCTTCCATCAAGGTCGCCAATGTTTACTCATGCGAGCCTGCCATTACTTACATTACACGCCAGAGTTGCCTAGTCCAGAGACTGTCTTTTGCGAGACCAAATAATAATAAAAACACTGGAATAAACTGCTGAATGGAGGAATAAAGGCTATCTTTCTTTCATACTGCAGTGAGCAAGTGCATTAATTACAAGTTCATATCCATGTATAGTTTTTTTTTATGTGAAGGTTATTACAGCAATAGGCAAGGTGAAACTTTGTTCTGTGTTACAAATAATACATTATATAATAAGTTTTTATAGCGCTTTTCTGACAATGTGATACTAAGAAACCAACATTCGTAGCTTAGATAGCCATAAGGTGCTGCTAAACACCTTTCATGGATAAGAAAAATTGAAAGATAAAAATTTTCATGATGCAGCAAGAAGGGGAAGGGAATTTATGATTATTTTCCTGTATCTGATAGGGGTGGAGTAAATCAATATTTACAGTCCAGGAGAGCCTCAAACTGCAGAGATGAACATACATTACCATCAAAATTGGTATAAAAAAGGGGATCATGAATCAACCCAAATAAACATTTTGTTTAAGTGTTTCCTAAGAAAATAAGACTTTATTCATTAACAAAACAATATTGTAAAAGACAGGTGTGTTTCGATTAAAAAAGATATTCTTCAGAATTGCAGATGTGAACACAGTTTACCATCAAAATTAGCATAAACATAGGGCCTCAAATCGGCTTTAGATGCACCACCTAATGAGACTGTTTGTTTGCAGTTTCCTAAAAAAATAAAACAATATTCATTAACGAAATAGTATTTTAAAAGGTAAGTGTGTTCAGATAAAAATTGTTCCTCACAACTGCAGATATAAACACTGATTAATGTTAAAATAAAAATAAAATTTTTTTGACATGAATTAGTTTAATATACAGCACCCCACAAAACAGTTGTTTGCAGTTTGCTACGAAATAAGGCATTATTAATTTACAAAACAATATTTTAAAAGGTGGGCATGTTATAATGAAAATTATTCCTCAGAACTAAAGATGTGAACATAGATTACTGTCAAGATTAGCATAAAAATTTGGCCTGAGAGATAGCACCCGATGAAACTTTTCTTTGTAGTTTTCTGGAAAATGAGATACATATTGTCCATTTCAGTAACAAATTTCTCAGAGTCCAATACACACAAATTTATTTTTTATTTTATTTCATGGCAGGGACTCAAAAGACTGCGAGTACTCAATGTAGGATATTATAGCTGGAACTCTGTTTATTTTATTTCCTGGGGAGGGGGGAAGAGTTTAGTTTAATGTCTTTCATGAGATGGCACTGACTTGTGATTCTTCTTACGAGACAACAATAATTTTGAATTGCTCATTGTTTTGATAAAGCAGTGGAAAATGTTGATTGTCCAGAAATAACATTACAATTATTATCAGTTGGAAAGTTTTAACTTCACGGAATGAACAAAACGTGATAAATATGTAACTGTTCATATAGATGCGAATAAAACACACACTTGCAAGGCAAACATTTTTAGCAAAATTCACCTTACACATGTTGGATTTTCTATCAAATAAAATTCTATTTTTACTCTACAAAACAGAGTCGAAAGTGTTTTTTAGGCCACGTACATTTTTCAAATACTGAATACATCATTTACAAAATATAAAAACACAATGTTTGTACAATTGTCACTCCTGAACATGTGTTGTTTATGACAACTCTTACATGATTATTTCATTTTAAAATCATGTTTGTCTGCCCCTGATACAAAATAATTTATTTGTAGAATCATTCAGTAAATGAAACACTTCACGTGTTTCATGAACCAACGAACTTTAGGAACATTAAATATATTGGCGGTGTTTCAAGATGGTTAAGGAAAAAGGTGGACCAAGTTATTATACAAAACGGATGAGGTGTGCTGATATCACGTTTCACTCAAAAAGATGCTTGATGAATGTGAATACACACATAAACAATGCAAGTAGTTTGTGCTCTATTCTGTGGTTGCTAGGGGAGGTGCCAGGACAGCAGTATCGATTGGGAGGATGTGTGCACAACTCTGCTGCAGGGGGGAGCGCAATCCAGCTGCCTTCCCCTCACCCATCCGTCAAGGTTGCTTGGTTTCCATTGCACACATGGCTCATTCAATGCAACAGCAAAGGAAGCCCCATTAATTGTAATTGCATTAGGATAATGCATGATGCATAATGGCATAATATTTATTTACGACTCCGCTTCATCTACGTGCGACATCACGTCACCCCCGAGCAAGGTTTCAACCCAAGACGGCTTGCTTCCAGAGTCAACCAGCACACCTCTAGGCAAAGGGGACCCAAGGACATGGTAACCAAAGCTGTCTATGTCATGTCAGAAGTCGCGTGTCTTGTAATCACCCCAGCGCGCGACAGAAAGTGAGCCAAGCATTGCTCCTAAGTGGGCAGCAGATGTGCAACCCACACACAAGGAAAACGCTACTGCCAGCCTTCCCCAAGAGAATACGGTCAGTGCTGCTCAGGGAGGAGTTCACACCTTAAGATACCCAACCAGCCGAAGGAGCAGCACCGACCGACTATATACACCGGCGCGCAGCCCCAGAATGCCAATTGAATACACTACAGATCACTCCAACACTTCATTTGCTGGAGCTCTCTGCTCACACCTTTCCTCACAAGACCAACCGCCTTCCAGAAGTCTTGTAGACCAGCATCCAGCTAACCCCGAAGAAGTCTTCTCCCTCTTACACTCACTACCACTTTGGTAGTGACCCCAGAGTCCCTTCAGGACGAACAGTGTAGATTAGTTAGGGTTCAGTTATTTTCATAGCTACTTAGCTCACCTGCTCTTGTTTAGTTGGCTCCAGGTCCCCTTCACCTGGTTAACGTAGTCTACTTCCACCTGTTTCAGTACAATTGATAGCTAGGAGATAGTACGGGCCACCATGTCTATTCAACTGAGGAATAAACATGTGTTATTACTTTAACCCCGTGTACTCATTCTAGAGTGATTGTTACTTTATACCTCGTAGACGTCAACCCACAAAGGAGAAGCAGGAGACCGCATCTTGATACCAATATTGCAGAAACTAGTGTAGGACTACAGGCTACCTTTTAATCTGGCGCACGTACGTCGCAAAATACAACACAGTCGATGGCCATCCATACTTTGAACCAAGTACTCCGGTACTTGGAACATTGTAAGGTAGAGCCACAACCACTAGGAACACACGCGATGAAGTGGCTAGACATCCAGATCAGATAACACACTCCATCCACCACGTTGAACTTTGCTGGTTGGAGTGACAAGACTGACTCTGGTTGGCTTAACCCCTTCTAGTTACACTTAAACCAGGGAACTCGCCTGCTCCTCCATGTGGTAGACCTTGGTATCTTCCCGTATGCCCTTCACCCATAGAAGGGGTGCAAGGTGGAGAGCTAAGAAGGCAGCTACCGCCTCTATACCCAGTTGCTTGCTCTGCAACCCATTACCGTCTGCCCTCGAGGAGCAGGCCCTCCCACAGGACCAAGCTCAAGCCACCTGCCGACTGTCGAGGCCTCACCTCCCAGTCCCACCTAGCTCCATTTTTCAGCCGCCCCAGAAGATCGCCGGAGAACCCCATTCCCTGGTGGTTTAATTTCACCTGGGTCTGAATGTACCGTTGCACCTCTCCTGCGCATTCTTCAGGCCATCACCACCACAGAGAACCGCAGAACAGCTAAAACCAGGATGCCTGAGCTGCCCTACGTAGCCGACCGTACCAGATTGCCGCCAGCAGCCAGGGCACTGCAGCCGGCCAGCTCCCCATCCAGGAACTATCCCAGGTGAGACCCAAGCCAGGTAAAGCTACACCAGTGCCTCTTGTCACACGATGTAAGCCAGAGATTCTGACGACCGACTTTGTGCCCTGTAGGTGACCTACCCGCACTACTGTTTATAGAGGGATAGTTACGGCCCGACGTAACATAGTACAAACTCCCACTCAGTGAGTTGCGAACCAGTGCCTCTGACCGATACTATACAACCCTTGCCCGCCAGTGATGACCCGCGTTTCTAATAGCTGCCACGCATCAAGGACATCTACACCCTTATGTTGCATGCATAAAGCATACAAGGACCAGGTAATGGACATGTGAAAATAAAAGTTAAGATTAAATTAATTAATCAACTGACTTTCCTGCAAGAAACCAGTAAAAATATAATTTGCAAGTTGCTGGCACAGTGTGTATAGGTTTTTTTTTTTGGCGGCGAGGGGAGGACCTACATGTCCGTATAATTTATCTTGCAAGATGTCAAAATATTAAAATATGTTAATATTTAATTAAAACAATATGTTATTTTCATTTTAGATATTATTGAACTCAGATGTAATTTCCAAGTTTTTGGCAGTCCAAGTCAATCTTACAAACACGTAGATCTTAAGTGTCAATTCGTGGGAACCATTTGACTTTACTTTACAAATATAACATTAAATTTTGCTGCTAAAACCATGCAAAAATGGTATAACAAAATTTTAATGCAACTTTTTGTATAGAGTTAGGCGTGGGTTAGAATCAGTCCAAGTTCCAATGACAACTCCTTCAAAGTAAGAACAGTTTTCCTGGAAACTAGCGGCTGCAGTGGCTAAGTGATTTGCCTGCTCGACTTCCACCAAGGTGAACTGGGTTCAATCCCCGGCCGGGTCACTCCCAGATTTTAGCATGTGGGAATTGTGCCGGACGATGCTGCTAGTCGGCGGGTTTTCTCAGTGATTTCCCATCCCCCCCCCCACAATTCCAGCGCTGCTCCATACTCACCTCAATCACCCTAATCGGCTCTCATGATCTCGCTGTTAAGAGCTGCCCAAATCACTTCACTTTACTTCCTGGGAACCATGAAAGGTTGTAGTTTCGAGAGATGACTGTAGGACTTCCAAGACAAAGAATTAATTTTATAATTTGCTGCTAACATTACTGCTGATTTACCACTATTTGTATAAGTTCAACTATAAGCAGTTTTGTTGAGGGATTTCTTTAAAAGGCTCAAATAACAATAAACCATCACTAAAAATACACACATTCCAGTACTTAGTTGCAGACAGATTCAACCTGCCTCAAACTAACATGCTACCACAGGATATACAGTTTAACTCTTGAACTTAAGTTCAAAAGTTTATATCCCAACACCAAATGTTCTGCCTATCCACCACAATGGGTTTTGAAACCCTCTTCCTCATAACTACATTTATGAATTGTTTAAGAAGTAGGCAGGAATATAAATCACATAGTTTTCCATGGTACAGTCACCCAATCCATTTTGTGATTATGTGCTACTGATTTTTAAGGAATTTTTCCTATAATTTTACACTAAAATCAAATGTTAACAGCATATGCAAAATTGGACAAGTCCACTAGGTTCCCTAATGAAAGTGGTTGCTAATATGTCTACTGAAGATTTTGAGTGGGATGTAAGTGGAACCCTCTTATAAGGTTCTTCAGGGGTCCACAAGAAAGTGACACTATAAGCAGGAAAACCTTATAAGAGGGAAACACAAAAATTCAAGAATCTGGACACCAAAAGATATAAAATTATGCACCGTAATAAACACACAACTTTACATAATGAACAAAACAAATATTTCTTTTAAATACATAATCTTTTAAGAAATTTTATCTCCTGGTTGCAAAATCATAAAATAAGTATACGAGCAAAAGATTACTGTACATGCAAAACAAGCACAATTGTTCGTGGCAGTTTGTCTCCTGGTTGCATCAATGATTCGATTCAGAGTAGTCACTGGGATTTCCAAATTCCGAGGAATTGCTGTGCGTGTTCTACCCGGATTACGGTCCACGTGCTTGATTAAGATTAACTTTTCAGCTAATGAAAATGTTTGTTTTTTCTTAGAGGCACTCATTTTAATTTTTCACTAAAACTGTTTCAAGGATGAATTAATTTTCACTACATAAATATTAACTGGGCATGTGCAAAGGTCGTTTTTTAAATGTGAAGCGAAGTCGAAGCGAAGCTTGCATTATGCGAAGGAATTTCGAAGAACAATCGGAGCTGAAGGATTAAAAAATATATATAATAGGCTACAGTTTTCAAGTATATTCAACTCGTTTGTACTGTTACTGCCAAAAAAATGTATGCCTACTAGACACTGAGCATAGGAATAAAACATATCCTAATCTTGTACTGCTGAAAAACTGAAATATCAAAATCTGTAAGAAAGTAATCATTATACATTTGGATACCTACAAACTTTTTAAAAACTATCATACTCCATATATCCAGTCCCTTTTGGCACCACCACCGCACAGTGATGTCAATGGATGCCTATCAACATTTGACCTCTTCCCTTTCCTCCTTCAAGGACCCTTGTCAATGTCAGGCTAGATAGTAAACTTGCTAGATTGTGGTGGTATTAGGGCCTCAGAGCAAGAGAGTTGAGCCACTTTCACTGCTAACAAAGAAAGTGTGAAGTTCTTCCAAAAAGACTATCAGCTGTGGTGTGGTACATACAGCTGCCCGACTCCCCCCTCCCCCCCTGCCGGGCTCGTGATAATTTATGACATTGTTACACATGTCAAAATTAGAAAGCCACAGAAACATTAATTTTTCGAGACAGAAAATCCACACTGTATTTGTGTTATGTTAGGGTCTGTCACCCTCCTATTAAACAGCCTTCCACTGGTGTGTGCAAGGCATGAGTCTTGTAGGCCTAACAAAGCGGGGGGGGGGGGGGAGAAAAGACAAGGAAAGCGGGCTGGGACATCTACCTGGAACACGGCACCACGGGCCACTGCCATGAAGAGGAGGGGGAGGGGCGACAACCTCCGGGCGGCAAAACCACAGCTGCAGCTCCAGACATGCCTACCTGCCCCAGGCGGCTGTAAAAACATTCACTCCTCCCCTTTGCAGGCCGACTGACCCTCGTCAATGTCAAGCTGGTAGATTATCTCAGCAGGGTGGAGCTTGGGATAAAAACTACAACTTTGTCTGAAAAGCAGTGTAAGTTGAGCATCTTTTCCATTGAAGTTTTCCTTTCCCAGTGTGCTTCCTTCACAATGTGCATTATTCGCGGGAAAATGAAAACCTTATTTCCGGGAATGTTTGTTATTGTTCTTATGGAGAAACATTCGGGACTAGAAAAATCGTGCATTATAGGCGGGAACAGCAATGACTACACTACTGATTATACTGGGCAAGTTTCTGAACTGAAAATGGAAATCTACATGTGGTTCCCGTGTGAGGCAGGATCACATAAGGAAGAAGAAAGACTGGCACTAAGTGGAGCCGACTACTCTACCCAAGGGACAGACCTGTTACTCTGGACAGCCCGAAGGATAATGGAGTGAGGCAAGATAAATATGTGAACCCCCTGTCCGCCGGGGTCTTTGAACAGGGGACCCCAGAAGTGGGAAGCCAGCGACTAACTAAGCCAACCATGGGTAAAGTTTCTGAACTAATGGCAATAATTAACAGTAACAATTGTTAAAGGTGTTCATTGTATGAAAAATATGAAAATGTTAAATGACTCTCATTTAAGCAAATATTTTGCTTTTATAGGCACATTGAAACACAACCGAAATCAGCACTGCTAAACAGTGAAATGACAACAGAGACCACACAGTGCTGGTATTTGAGTATTTTAAAAGACAATAAATGACACATAATAATATGAATAACATTAAATGATCAAAATAAATTACGTAATATATGTTGGTTGTATAATATTCAATGTACCACAAAGAAGCAACCAATTATAGTTAATCTGCTCATTTTTCACCTACCAAAAAAAACTTATTTTCGAATCCAAAATGAAAATACAATCAATGGTTGAAAGGAAAAAGGAAACCAGGGAAGTAATCTTGAATAGCACTGCTGAAGTGCACATCTACTGTACTTCACTATCACCACACAATTTTCACATGAGCACAATATATTGAGATTCAGAATATTTGTAAGAACATACCTGTGCTTCAAGTTTGTGATGGATTCTGCTGTATTTCTGAACTTAACATCAGCATAAATAATACACAAAGGCAAGCTTTGTCTCATGATAATGGTAATCATATACAATTTTAATTATTATGACACCTATGAAAGTATGGGAACAGCAAAGGCTTACAAAATATGCTTTAAATCGTACGATAAGTATTTTATGTCAGAAAAACTATTGAAAATACAATTAAATTAAGCAGAACTAGCCACAGATTATAAGTAAATAACTTTGAAGTTGTTATAAATTTAGCATTTTTAATTTATGACATACTAAACTTACATACTCTTTCTCACATATATACAACATTCACTACTAACGATGTTTAGTGTTGCCCAAACCGTAGCCATTTTGTGAAAGGAAAAATCAAAAGAAATTAAGATTTCCTTATTGATAAACAACATAAATGGGAGCAATTATGAAATAACACAGCATTGGTTAAAACTCAATTGCTGTCAATGTAATATTACATCACAAGAATTATAAATATGGGATTTTGCATTATTATGGCATCCACATTCTTTGCAGATATTGGTGACATAATAATTCAGTGGCTGGAAGGAGTGCACTCCTTGTAGTGCATTCATTTTTTTTTTTAGTTTTGCACGAAGCTTAGATCTTTTTTTAGTTAGTAGCGTATGGTGGAGCTGCGACCCCTTCAACATAATGAGTGCGTTAATTTTCAGACATTTTCACAACCTTTTTGTGAACAACTTTCCCAAATCTCTGTACATTTGTTCTCTCCTTCTTCCTGCCGTGACAATACTCATACTGAGAGAGATAGACTGCTTATCAATAACATCTAACCCTGAGCGCACACATCTTCCCCTTTCCTGGGTTGTCACCAAGCCTATAAAATTTTGTTATACTGACATGCTCTCGTCATGTGACATGCACTTATGTAACATGTAGACTGTTTCTCAGTACCACTAGAATAGAAGCACCATTTTGTGGAGATAATATACTTGTTTTAGTGCAGAGATTGTCACATTAGCCTTCTATTTAATAGATAATAAAAAGCTGATAACAAAAATGTAGTGGATGAGCAGCTCTTAAACCAACATGCGTGTAGCTGGCATCTATACACTCCCAGTGGGTAGGTGGTGTCTGATCAAGGTCAGATTTAAAGCAACATTGTGTTGCTTGACTATACGTTGTACAGGTAGTGAGAGTTGAAATTGGCCACCGCACAAGCCGCTTTATTATCTTGCTTTTGATGTGGAAAAGATGTGAACAGATGTTACTGACATAACTACATTTTTTTCATTTTTAAATTACAGGAAGATGTATAACATATTCTTGTTTTAAGTATCACAATTACAGTTTGAAAATTGCAGATAGTTTTAAATGTTGACAGTTTGTCACCACTCGCACTACACAAGGAAATGGCATAGCTGCTTTTAAGTGCCCACCTGCCTGGTGTGCGAACTGCATTGCAGCANTGTTGACAGTTTGTCACCACTCGCACTACACAAGGAAATGGCATAGCTGCTTTTAAGTGCCCACCTGCCTGGTGTGAGAACTGCATTGCAGCATGTTTCAAGTATGTTTGAAGCATGAATGTTCATTCATACACAAAAAGAAAAAAATACTGCAAACCACTTATGAATTCTACTTTCAAGATGTCACTCACATTGAACATATCATTTTTGAGCTCTCCACCATCATTAAAAACTGTTTTCCCAGACGACTGTAACCGAAAACACACTATCATAAACACGTTACTACGTTAACAACATCATTACCAGAGCAAAACATCCTGAACTTCTCTAGTTGACTAGTAACGGCAAAGTAGCTTTTTTTTCCTTCAGCCGCGGAAGTACCTGGAGAAGCGTTTTTTTTTTCTTTGCACAAAAGACGAGATGACTGCAGCAGATCACGTGCGGGGGTGTGCGTTTGTCATTGTAACAAGTAATAAGTAATCTGTAAATTATAACTTTGAAATGCAGCTTCTACTGAAAGAGAATTGTACGGCTTAATTTGAAAACACAAATAAACATGTAATGTAAACAATAATCAAAAACTAGGGGTACAGGATGTCTTAAAAAGGAGCTTGAAATAAGTTCAACTCTAGCAAAAAGGAGTTTTGTAGCACGAGCTAGCTCCTTTCATTCATATAAGTTTTTGCTTGAGCTTAGCTCCTTTTTTTTGTAAATGAATATGAGTTGAGCTAAGCTCCAATTTAAAAGGAGTTACCCTACCATTGCTTAATATTACATTGCCTTTTATTTACATGAACTTCATAGTAACATAATAATAAGTTGACAGCAATCAAAGTGTAAATAAATACCTGCAATGAACATTATTGAGTGTAGATTAAGTTACGCCCAACAAACACATGTTGGAACACTATAAACTTGGCACTACATTGGCACACAGCCAGCCGGTAATATAAGCTTTCATGGTATAGCCAGTGTGCCTGGTATCTTGCAAACCAAATAGGACTAAATGTAATTATGAATACAAGAACCAACAAAAATGGTGTTCCTGAAGTTGTAGATAAAGCAACTCATTTCTAGCATGGTTTAAATGTCTGTAAATCTGTACCAACCTCAAAGAATTAAAAAGTTTGACTGCAAAAAATTGTGCTTTTTGTTCTAATATTATTTAGCTCTTGTGGTCCCATAACAAACACATAAAACACATAATCTGAAATTGACCAGCAAGGTTTTACAGCTAAATATATATATAAAAAAGAGATAACCTTAGAAGCTGTTAGCAGCATGGTGGAGTGCTTCTTAAGAACAGCTCGAGCTGCAGCCAAATCATCTCTCAGCTGGGGGTCCTTTAATTCCTGTTGTCTCTTCGCTGCTTGACTCATTAATTCTGAAGCATTACGTCCAAAAGCCTTGATGTTGTCTAACAGCTCAGACTGACTTGATGCGTTCTTCAGTTTCTCCAAGTCATCCTCCACCTATAAAAACAGTGCACATAAAAATATATTACCTGTAAATATATTGCTACTTACGATCATTAACACAATCTAATAATACTGCATTCTATGGCAGTTAAGTGTAAAAGTCATGCCTCCGCATTCCATTTCATGCAACCAGCATTGCTTGGGTGCCTACTTATGCATGTCACCAGCATGTCCCAATTCTTATTTAATATATTTTTATTACATTTTTTTTATTCATGTAGAACATATAGTCACTGCGTTTGTACTTCTTTTACATAACAACTGTAAACATCAAAATCACAGATTAACTGGTGGGGCCACGGTGGCTGAGTGTTCAAACTTCTCGCCTCCCACCGAGGTGAACTGGGTTCAATCCCCAGCCAGGACACTCCCGGATTTTCGCAAGTGGACATCGTGGCTGACAAAGCTGCTGGTTGGCGAGTTTTCTTGGNNNTTGCACCCCAGCACTGCTCCATTCTCATCACCTCATTTCAACACCTTGTTGTTAAGTGTAGCCCAAATCTCTCATCTCAACAGATTATATGGAAACATTATCAGATACCACCTCCCAAATTGTGGTCTACTAGAGCTCTCCCATTCCACTGTTTTTTCCAATGTTGTGCTATAAAGCCTATTCATCTGTGGTCGAATGGTATGTTTACATTCCTGCGACAAATATTTTTCACAAGATCTTGTTTCTGCTGATGAATTTCATATTTGCAATATAAAAAAACATGCATTGAACACCTTATGGGATTAAAACCATTAAATTTTTTTATATTGACTTTTGTTGAATATGCTGGCGAATGTAAGACACCATCAATTGTACAACGCAGCCCATTTTCTATCTCAAAAAGTAAAAAAAAAATGTGCTTCTCAGAAGAAAGTAAATACAGTAAGGTGCCATTTTTTTACTATTCAATTTCTCTCCATTATAACTCCACATAAGGTACATGACAACATAAAAATTTTCTTTGTGCTTTGAATTGGTATTACAAGTTGAAAAAAAAGTAATGACTAAGTAATATTGTTTGTGGGAAAATTTCACAACAGCTGTATCAGGAAGCATTGTTAAGCAATATGATGTAATGAGAACCGGATTACAAATAATTTTTTTATGTTGTGCGAGAAGAACGAATACGTTGAATCTTTTATGTGAGGAGAGAATATGTGTGGTGAGATATGTGAAGAAAACTTTATTGTTATTTCACTTTCATTTGTCTTACAATTAGATATGCGAACCAGTAGAGATGTATCCTAGGCTAGCTGTGCTTAAAAAAAACACATACGAACTGCACTGGTACCAACAATTGCAGCGAAGAAAATAAATACTTTATCTTGCAGAAATAAAATTCCAATTGTAATGATGGAAGAAGATACATTAAGTAATGAAAAGAAAACAAAATCAATGTGTTTCTGCAATATTTTATTTCAAAAATTATTTCTCTCTCTTACTTGAATTGTTTCGACAAAAAAATTAAAATTTATCTACTGACAAAAAGGAATATGTTAATAGGGCGTGTGGAAAAGCAAATTAAAACAAGTGTAAGTTGGAGTAGAATTACTTCAAGTCACCACCATCTTTACAATAATATTTTTAAGTGAAAAAAGAAAGAAAATATTAAAAACACTAAATTAATGCAGTTTTACTTTAATTAATACTAAAAAATTACCTCAAAAAATTTTAACTAAACGTTGCCTCAAGTAACTGAAATTACTAAATTAATTCAAATGTTTCAAAAGACAAATTAAATTTTAATGTTTCAAAAGTTTAAATAATATATACAAAATTCTAGGTTTTCTCCTACTAAAACTCTTACGCTTTATTCTCACTCGTTCTCAACATAACAAAGTCCTCAGGTTCATTTCATATTCCGCCACGACAGAACCTCGATCCATAAGGTGGCAGACCTTTTGGTTTGCCATATCTACATATAAAATCCAAATCCAAATCTTCAAAATCTTATTATTTTGAAAGTTTGTAATGTAGTTTATCAAAATAATGTTTTAAATTACATGGATGAGCCCCCTCCGGCTTATACAAAGAGTTGGCGTCACCTGGCTGGAGATGCGTGTTCACGCTCGTAATGGTGCCTGGCGCTAAGTGGCGCCGTGTCAGATACTGACTGGAACAACTCCAAAAATAATTTGTAGGCCTACGAGTCTCTGCTCTCTTCTTCACGTAGCCGGTTTCTCCTACCTAAACTGTAACTTCTGGGACCTATAGCTATTAACTAATTTAGGATGGCGCCAGGGTTTAGCAGATCAAAATCGCGGCGAAAATATCTCTGCCCTAATTTCAAAGGTCCCACACAGAAGCAAACTACTTCTGGCAACTATCTCTATCCTAGACACAAACGTGGAAGCCTACTGCCTGAGAAGCGAAAAAGAAAATAACTAGAAAATACACAATTAAAACAAAAGTGAAAAACAGTTAATTATTCTTGAAAAGTTACAAAATTAATTTAGGAAAATAGAAACTATTTAAAGTTTCTAGGTTAAAATATATAATACCATAGAATCATAAATAAAAATAAAATAAAATGGATGGGTGGTTTACAAAATAAATATTTAGTGTTGTAAAGTTCCGCCTTTGTCGTTACATTTATATTAAAAATATTACAGCCTCACAAGTGGACGCCATGTTGTAAAGTTCCCGCGGGCTAGTTACGATATATTAATGCAGCCGCACAGGTGGGCGCCATGTTGTTAACGTTCGGCACTTGTTACTGCCGACTGTTTACGTTGCCACGGCTAGATCAGAAGGTAGAAACACGAGACTCAGTTAATTGAACGCTAGTTACTTAAGAAAGAAATAAAGTTCCAGAGTATTTTGTTCTATACTTTATTTATCATTTGAATGACACAGTTCACATACGAATGTCCAGTATGCAGAGTACGAACCGTTCAGAGATGAATATACAAGTACAGACCAGCGCCACAGTGGTTTACCGTTTATTAATGTCTCAAAACTTGCATCGCAAGACTAAGTTACGAAGGCAGGAGGGATGTTCGTTCCCTCCTGGCACCCTAACGACCCCCCACACCGGCGGAAATAAGTTGATAGACTTTAGGTTAAGTTGAAAAGAAATGATGTGAAAAGAATTAACGGTCGCGGGTGCTTGCCGGTGTGGGTGAAATACTTCACGCCTGATGCGTCTTCTCGCGCCCGATGCGTCTCCTTCGACGGTGGTTACTTTTTCTCCTTCAGGCAATAGACGCTACTAGTATTTACGTGCAGGCCTATCGCCCCCTTTTCCTAAGATAAGCGCCCGGCATCCCGCATCTGCCAGCAGCGTCATTTAAAACTGCACGTGTCCCGCTCTCACCACGTTATCGACTGCTGCGCCGTCAACAGAAACTAACCTCTAGTACAACAAAAACTTGTCGACGTTGCCTGATCCACAGAAACGAACTAATCTAATTAATGCTGACACTTCCCCAAAAAACCAAAGTTCGAAACGAAACACAACCGGACTCCTGATAAATCGTAACACGGCAAACATCCTCCCGATAACCTACAAACGCACATGTCTGCCGGATAAACTATCACGGGAAACGAGCCACCACGGCTTTAAACCTTAACCCGATAAAAATATTAAGAAGCTTTCCAAAGCTTCAAACACACAAAAGAATTTTACACCAGAGTCCCGAAAAATTACGAATATTGCGTCATTACAGTGTCTTTAAAATTTACCGAAAATAATCTGTAGGGACAGAAATTAATATTACTTTAAACAAAATTAAATAGTGTTCAAAACAAACATTGTAGGTTAATGGACATCAAAACAAAAATAATGAGTTTGCTATAGCGAACTGCTATAAAGAGCTTCAAAATTTTAGATGTGACAACTTTTCAAAGGATAAGAATACACATCACTGTCAAAAGCAAATATTCTCTTTAACATCCATTAAATATCATTTGACTGTGTGCTATAATTTAAAATTGTTTCTATAAAATGAAGACCACCAATGTGTGAAAGCTATTTGCTTTTAGATGCAATCTTATCTGAATAATCAGCATAAGCTGTTTTTTATCCAATAGGGCCAGTTTAAAAAAAAAAACATGGCACAGTATTTAAATGTAGGTTTTACAGTCAAGATCCCTACCCGGAGAAACAAAAAATAATGCTCTGCTGTCTTCACGTGGCTTAGCAGTTCAATTTCCCTATCCCCTTATATCAGTGTAGTTACACCTGGAGCTACACTCCTGAGTTGAAAATGCCTTTGATGGCAATATCTACAAAAAAAAAACATAATTGACCTAACTATTTTGGGCACTGATTTACACACAACCTCCTTGAATCATTTTATTGAAACTCTTAACCAACCTGAATTTGAAAAGATACAGGGTTAAGTACAAATGGCATGTAATAGGCAGCAGAAAGAAGAAAACGTCAATAAAATGAAAAAAGTGGTGGCTGGAATGTAGGTAATGACAAACATAAAACATTTACAAAATATACATATAAAATTATTTAATTTTGAGGGTACATGACCAAATGACCCACAGGTATCAGAAGAATAGTGACCAGTTCAACTCACCACACGCAGCGACTTCAGTAACAGATGTACATCCACCATGTCAGCTAGGATAAGGAGGCGGGTGACTGCCGAGAGCAGGTTGCGAGCTGCTCGTACCATGTTACCCCTCTTCAGGGAAGAGCATGGGTCATCTGCAAATTCTCGTGCTGCTATGCTCATGGCTTCCCCTATTGAAACAATAAGTTAGTGATATTGTATTACTCTGGAAGATTTTGTAGATCAAATATAAATAAAATAAATACTGCACAACCTATTCGTCTATTTTCCACGATAATATAGTTTTCAAATAATTTTACTGAGAGTAAAACTGTTCAGTGGACATATTCATGCTATAATCCATTCACGTTATCTTCGATACTTTTGAAAAGAACCTTTGAAAAATCACCCTAGAAGTTACATGTTCAATTGGTTATAAAAAATATATATATGGAAAAAGGTTTTGTCTTGCTTTTAGCACTGAAGCACTATATAAATTGGTTGTTTTAAGTTTTAAGTATATTTTTTCAATAAATTATAATAATTTGTTAAAAGTCCGTACGAATTAACAACGGATTTTGAAGGGACATGTTGGTTATAGCTGAAAAGAAATAGTTCGTAGGTTAAATATTAATATGTATAAATTTAATGCCGTAATTGTAAAGTTAATATTGCTAAACTATATATTTACATTTTTACGTAGCACTCATGGGTAAAGATTTCACTGTTATTAATTGAAATTAAATAAATTTCAGTGTCTGTCCAGCGGACTCATACACTCCATCTTGTCCGTTTGGGCACGTTTTTTTCAGAAGTATAACCACGCCATATTGGATATTGGAGACGCTGAATTGTGGTTATAAAACTAACGTAACACATTCTTTCTACTTATAAGATAATTCTAGGTTAAGATGTAATTTTAGTATTAGCGTTGTTATTTCTGCAGTTTATCAAATAAACGTGCAAAATATAGAAAGGCATTTGAATATTTCCGTTATGTAATTCCCTTTGCAATCCTTAACAGAAAATAATATTTTAAAAGAATGAAAAGGAATCAATTTTTTTTTCAATAACTGATAATCAATTATTTTCTAAAGCTTTTGGTGGAGCGGAAGAGATAGCAGCACAGTAGCGTTGGCTTACACGTCCTTCTCTTATATCGTCTTTACGCCGCACGTAATATTGTTTTGATGTTGTGGCAGTGAAGAAGTGCGACAGTTTCTTGATGGAAAAGCGATGTACCTACACCGCAGGTTTAAAAATGAAAGTGATTTTGTTCGCTGAAGAGTTTGGAAATCGAGCCGCGGGCCGTGAATTCGTAGTAAATGAAACGTTAGTGCGGGGCTGGAGGAATTTTTCTCACTTATAAGTCGCACCCCGAGTTTTCAATAAATTTTTTTAAATAAAATGTGCGACTTATATGTGATAAAATACGGTACCATTTATCACAGTGAAATCTTTAACCTGAGTGCTACTTCCAAAAGTTTATTATGTAAAATTTAACTTTTTCCTTACACCAAATATGTAAATAAATCTTAATACAATAAGTAAACTGTAATTAAATTATATCATTAACAGTTCCGATATATACTTCAATCTACCTTTTTGTATGTATTACAATATTTTGCTAGATTGATTAACATTTTTTTTAGACATTTGGAGGATTTTATTAAAGTATATGACAGTTAAGATTACATGGCATTGTTTCTCTTCAAAAATAAATTTTGGTAGTACCCACATGGACACTGTTAACAAAATATTTGACAGTTCCTACATGGCACTGTTTGTTTACAAAATATTTGAGAGTTCCCACATGGCACTGTTTTTGTTTACAAAACGTTTGACAGGTGTCATATGGCAATGTTTTGTTTACATACTGCGTAAGGATACATAATCGGGTCCCTGAAAGTAGATCTTTAGCAGGGCTTCAGAAAATCTTGAAGTTACCGTGAATACATTATAGTGGACAAACCATGTGCTGCTGTGACTTGTGCAGTTCTTGCACTAGCATGGTCAGTCGCAGCAAGATGGCCACATATACCGAGTTGTCTTTAGTGTGCACTAGTGTAGAAATGAAATAAAGTAGCTATGTGTAAACCAGCAACTTTACACTCTGTAACCAAATTCAAACAAACTTTGTATGCTGGCAGGTTATCTAATCTATGGTATGCCATGTTTATTATATACCTAACATATAGAATTGAAATGGACAAGAAACTAATTTTCAACATTGTGGCCACATAAATATTTTAGGTTGATTTGGTTTAAAACATACTGTTTAACCAATTTTGATGAAAGTTGATATGCTGAAAGTATTAACTACAACCATCAAATATGATAATACATTGCCTTATTTGTCCACCATTTTGTGAGATAGCACTACATGAAAAGAATAAAGAGAAAGAAAACTACTTCACATTGCTAGCAAAAATTACTGATTATTAGAGAAAAAATGCAGGATGTATAGGTAAAGAAAACTTTTGGTAGTAATTTACCATCTCGGAAAACATCTACAGGTGGCACAGACAGTTTAAGAGACTGGGTCTGTATGTAAAAAGAAGAGCACCGGGCGACCACATGTGAACAATGAAACTGTAGTCAGAACTAGGGAAGCATTTGCAGGAAGTCCCCAAAAATCTGCGCATTGTGTAAGTCATGAACTGCAACTGCCTCAGAAAACCATATAGCATGTTCTACATAAGCAGCTGAAATGCAAAACCTTTAAATTGCAGTTGATACAAACATTGAGAGAAAATGACACCAACTTACCCTACCAGTTTTGCGTGGTAATGCAAGCGGACATGGAGGATGATAATCTCACCGGCCATTTTGTTTTCTGTGACCAAGCTACCTGTTATGTATATGGGAAAGTGATTAGTCGTAATCTGAGAATATGGGATACAGAGAATCCACATATCACAATTGAGCATGTTCGAGATTCACCAAAGCTCAATGTGTTTTGTGCAATATCCTAAAAAAGTGTCTATAGCCCATTTTTCTTTATGGAGGATACAGTTACCAGGATAACTTATCTTGGCATGCTTCACCAGTGGCTAATCCCATAACTTGATGAGGACTCCAGAGACTACCTGCTCCAAAGAGATGGGGCACCACCTCGTTATTACAGTGAGGTGCGACTTTACCTAAATGAATATCTCACTCACCGCTGAATTGGCCGTGCAACTGCAGACAATCTTGTATGTAAAAACTTCCAGAGTTTTTCATTACATACAAACCCTGCAAGGTCTTCTGTCATATGTTATGTTTTAGTAGCAGTGTGAAGTTGTTTCATTCTTTTTTACTTGCCCTGTATTACAAACATTAAATGAGTCTACACAGAGCATCTTTTTCCACCATTTTGTAAGATAGCTCTACTTTTACACCATCTCCTGTGAAACAATCAAACGATTGTCACCAAATTTTGGCAAACAAGTATAACAATGGTAAACCATGTAAACTGACGTGTTTTAAGTGGTCAGACAGACACTGTAACATATGGTTACATTGTTAAGGAGATATACACATCTATGCACTTTTTAGAAGATGTGGATAAAAAATTTTTTTGAAATAAAATGGATGCCAGGAAATATTAAATTTTATAAGAAAGTATCATTTACAAGTTTGGATAATATTTAAGCTGCTATTGGGTCAATTGCATTATTAATGAAGACATGGATGACCTTACTACAGATTGTTTTTCAACGCCTTCCAGCAGAAGATCAGTAAGTTAATGTCTGTCCTAATACAAATGTCCACAGTCAATAATTTGAGTTCTGCTTGTGTTAATGCATTTGCACACAATTCATACTAGTATTTTCAGTTGGCTTCGTTTTTTCAGTAAATGTAAAGGAATAGAGACTTTTCCGAACAAGGGAAAAAAATCTCGAAAATTAGTATATTTTGACACTACTAATAAACAGAACACAAAATTATTAGCTGCATTAACGTATTATGATTACAAACCACAAAAACAATAGTGAGGAGGGCTATGAAGATCAGGGAAATTGTGGGGTAAAATCACTATAAACACACCCACAAAAAATACAAAACACCTCAATTTAACATTTGTCCACCCAATTTTGTAATATGTGCCCACCTAACTTAACCTAACCCCACGATGAGTGAATCACTACTATTTTACATTTTAAATCTAACCTAGGATTGTAGGGTTTTAACCTAAACTACGATTTTATTCTAATCTAAGATTTTATGGGTTTTAAAGTAACAGTAAAACATACCGGAAGTATATGAATAAACTCACCTAGGTAAGCGGTGGGTACAATTCCACTGTCCTCTGCCATTTCAACTACCGTCATGCATGACTTGCACCTTACCTCACTCGACAAAACACCATGATCTACAAAAACGTCCAAGTAACACCCACCACATAGACGACTGTCACACACAGAAGCACTCATACTTGCACCCTCCATTCTTAAATCACAAGCTTTCGCACTGTCAACAACTCACGCGCGCAACAACACACACCACTTGCCACAAACTGCACTGTCTCACATTTAAACTGCAACTAACATACAGTAACGTCTACACATCCACAACCAATAAGGTGATGGCTGATGCACATTTGTTTACGTTACTACAGCATTACAGGGCTAAACATCACGGCGTTCGACGTAAACAAAGCGGCCGAACTCCTCATATATCATCTATTTTATTTTCAACTGTATGCTTATTTTATCATTACGCCATCCTAAAATATGAAACAGACAAGGTGTGCAAAAGCCATTGGTATAACTTTTGTGGGTCTACTATGTCTCCTTCAAAAAAGTCACAATTCTTTACATTTACCTGTTTTTATTTTCTCTCTTCTTAAAAAGTAAAATTATACAGTAGAATCCCGATAATTCGTATTGTCAAGGGACTGAATGTTAAATATGAATTATCGGGATATTCAAATTAACAGGATTACCAATAATCGGGAGCAAAGAAAACATAATAACGAGACTAATGCAAATTTGCATTAATATGTAATGATAAACGAATGGCTACATAATATGTATACATATGTATATACAAATCAATAATTACATCAATTAAAAACACATTAAAAATTTATGTTAAAAAAATCTGTAATTTTCTTTTGGCGCAAGCCTTGCAGACGGGTATTGTCGATGGCTTTGTCAAACATGTTCAAAGCAGAAAATACTTCATCGCCATCGTTTGGTTTCGCTAAGAAATGGCGCACGTTGTTGATGTATTGTTTAGCCACTTTAGGTGTAATTGTCGGCACATCATCTTCATCATCACCTTCACCATCAATGTCCTGAGATGGTGTCAAAATTTTGTCATCAGTTGAAATCCCCGCTACCGCTAGACCATCGTCAAAATGGACGAAATCTTCAAACTTTATAGAATTTTCTTCATTTTGAGGAAGACAATTCCAATTCACAGGGCATTCTTAGTCTTGTTCAGTAACTGCTGATGAAAGTTCCACCTTCGTGAATCCACAAGCACGAAAACAGTTTTTTATTGTGCTTTCGCTAACACTTCACGCCTTGTGAGCAATGTTCATGGCTGAAAATAAGGTGATTTTATGATCCTTCCCATCTTCGATGCTGTCAAGGAGTTGCGTCACTACTTCCTTGCGGTAAAAGGTTTTAAACGTTTTAATTATGCCCTTGTCTAGAGGCTGCAGCTTAGAAGTATTGTTGGCAGGCAATAACACAACATTAACATGACTAGGCGGTGGGGCATTGTTGTAAGCCGTACAATTATCCATGAAAAGTAGAATTTTTCGCTGCCTTTTCTTCATATCAGCATTCACTGGTCGTATCCATTCCTTGAATAATTCGCCCGTCATCCACGCTTTTTTGTTTGCACGATAGGTCATCGGAAAAGTTTTTATGTTTTTAAAACATCTTGGTTTGGCTGATTTGCCTATCATGAGCTGTCTTAATTTCTCAGATCCATCCATGTTGGCGGCCATCAATATGGTTACGCGTTCTTTAATATTTTTTCCGCCATTAAACTTTTCTTCCTTAAAACACATTGATAGGTCGGGGAGACACTTATAAAATAACACAGTCTCATCGGCATTAAAAATGTTTTGGGGCTCATAAGAATTGATTATTTCTCCCAATTTGTCTTTCCACTCAGAACAAACGTCGGCCGATACACTCTCACTTTCCCCACTAAGCTTTTTAAATTTGTCGCGTGCCGGTTTAGGGATTATAGCACGACATTGGCTCACATCCTTCACCCCCTCACACCACCCCCGCCTAGCGCACTTCGCTGGCGCCTACGAGACGGCACGTGGAACCACAGGCAGGTGGAAAATATAATCGGGCGTATTTCACCTAACTCAGAAAATACGCACCACGGAAGTATCGCTGATGACAGTAGGTATTATCCCCCCCGCCAAACCTTCAGAAACGATAACGCGTGTGTTGGAAGGCTTGGTTAGGCGTCTTCCACTTCACCCCTCTCACCCCCTTCCCTCCCCTAAAATGTGCCACGTGCCGCCGATTCAGGGCAGCGGCTGGCGTGTATAAAAACCCCTTTCCAAGAATAGGAAGTCAGTCAGTAATATCGGGTACGTCAGGCAGTCATATCGGGGCAGTTGTTAGTTCATCTTCACCGCCGAGATGCGTCAGTTCGAGCAGAGAGTAAGTTAGTACAACAGTTACTAATGCCGGGATATCGGGACCCGGCCACGTCCGTCAGCCGCATCATTAAGGGGTCAGTCATATAAAGACAGTTGATCATCACCGGGCCGCGGGGAGAGTTGCGTGAGTACGAGTCCGAACAGCAGTCCAGGGAGAAGCAGCACAGGGGGCCTGCATCCAAGGCCTACCACTTCGCTGGAACTCATCCCCAGATGACAGCCTACCCACATTCACCGATGAGTTAAGTATAAAATTCGTCACCTAAAGAAGCCCCACTCAACCACGAATTTACCTCGTGAATACGAGTAGCCAAAGTACTACAGTACCACACCTCTCAAGTTTTGATGTTGTGTATTTGTGAATATATATGGGAGACAATATATTCGTACTTCAAAATACAACAGTAATAGTCTACCTCATTACCAAACCCGCAACCCCCACGCACCTTATAGTCGGTGCCTGGGGGACATTAACTCTGACCATATAAGCCGCCATGTCTTCAACAGTGTACCAAAGCGAGATGAGTTAAATTTTATACTGTGCCTTTATTTAAACCTATCAAACCAACCATCACTCACACGAAAGACTTTAATTCCCATTTTTTCTGCGAAAACGTTTGCTTTTACTCTTAAAATGTTTCCTCCAACTGGTACATTTGAATTCCGTTCTTGCGCAAACCACTTTTTAAAATTATCTTCTAGTTGTGGATACTCGCCATTCTTAAAGTGCTTTACTTTGATGTCCAATGTCTGGGAGACGATTTTGTCCTTGTTATTCAGAATTGATGTTATTGTGGAAGGAGGAATGTTATAACGTTTGGACACGTCAATTTTTTTATCACCACCGGCCACGGCGTTAATGATTTCTTTTTTATTTTCTCTAATGGAAAGAGATTTATTAGCTCTTTTCGGAGGCATGGCTAAGACCGAGCTGACTAACTTTTCACTCGCTCTGCTCCTTCTTACCCTCTCATAACCCTAGGCCAGACACCAAGGCACCTCTTAGTTCTGGGAATCACAGACAAATCGCCTCACAGCCTACTCTGCATCATTACCTGCCCTTCAAACCCTCCTACGTCCCTCAGTACCCTTCCGGTCTTTTTTTACCCTACCCGAATTGCATAGATCTAGAGCTGGTGTACAGTCTAGGGTTAAAAACATTACGAGTTAACAAGATTTTTAAGCTGTAAATAAGAATTATAAGACGTTTTAATTGAGCTCGAGCACCAAAATAAATACGTATTATCGAGGGGACCGGAATGCATTGTTTTTTTTACGAATTAAAGGGATTTTCTCAAGGGACCGGCAAATTTGTAGGAATTAGCGGGATATACGAATAATCGGGATGCGAAATATCGGGATTTCACTGTAATTAGGATTTTCATGTTTTTTTGTCACATGCTGCTGGTGAAATAGTGCACTGCTATTATAAAAATCTTATGCTTCTAACCGAGTTCCAGCGCTTATATATATATATATATAT
>NQII01000423.1:517785-535293 GCA_002778355.1 Clitarchus hookeri
AGAGAGAGAGAAAAAGAGAGAGAGAAAGAGAGAGAGAGAAAGAGAGAGAGAGAAAGAGAGAGAGAAAGAGAGAGAGAGAGAGAAAGAGAGAGAGAAAGAAAGAGATAAAGAGAGAGAAAAAGAGATTAAAAAAAGAGAAAAAGAGAGAGAGAAAGAGAGAGAGAGAAAGAGAGAGAGAGAAAGAGAGAGAGAAAGAGAGAGAGAAAGAAAGAGATAAAAAGAGAGAGAGAAAAAGAGAGAGAGAAAGAGAGAGAGAAAGAGAGAGAGAAAGAGAGAGAGAAAGAGAGAAAGAGAGAGAGAGAGAGATAGAAAAAGAAAGGAGGGAGGGAGAGAGAAAGGGAGAGAGAGAGNGAGAGAGAGAGAAAGAGAGAGATAGAAAAAGAAAGGAGGGAGGGAGAGAGAAAGGGAGAAAGAGAGAAAAAGAAAGGAAGGGAGGGAGAAAGGGAGAGAGAAANGGAGAGAGAAAGGGAGAGAGAGAGAAAGAGAGAAAATAGGCTAATTAGTTATTGTGGTGACATTTCTTGTTGATATTTTAACAGTTCATGTAGTACAAAGTTGGTTTTCCCCCCCTTTTCACTACTAGAAAAAATGAACTGACAGGTAAATTCTAGTGCATGGATTTTGCCTTCATACATGCCTTTAAAATGTTGATCTTTACAATTGACCCAACTTTATACTTTATTTTGAAAGACTGGTCATCAATACAAAATTTTTCAAACCAGTGACATAGTTTGCTCCAAAACTGCACCTATGTCCATCATGCTCTCACTCATGACGTTTTATGCCATTTTATATCTTAGCTTGAACTCACACAACAAAATGACCTGTCAATCATGCTGTTTCAATGTAATACACAGAGCAAAGTAACTTGTCCTATGCACAAAGTACTCTTGTTAAGGCAACGTAAAAATTGACTTATTTTCCCCACAAGAAAAATATACATACATATGGTATTTAAATAAATTAGATGAAGTATGTATTTAATAACTTAATATAAAGCAATTAATTTCCTTCAATAACTGCAAACTTCTGAATTAATTTCTCACAAACCTACTGTTTGAATTTTGATGCTCATCCGTAGTGTAGATGCTGAGGCTCCAGCAGCACATGTCATTCAACTGTGTTTACCTGTTGTTCAGTAATGTAGCTGGCAGTTCTAGAATGCAACAAGTTGACTGGCTGCCAGAGTGGCCAGTCAATAGAATCATAAGGTGACCACAATAACCTTTACTTGCTAATAGAGTAAAAATACAGGCATATTACTTATAGCATGCGCACACCTTCGAACACATGCACATTTGTAAATGAGGTGGTACCAAAATGTTTAGACACTAGATCTGTTTACAAGAAAGTACTTTATTATCTACGTTTACACACGATCACCTTCAAATAAGTGCCCTTGCACAGCTATACAGTGCCTCGAATGTTCCTGCGACTTCTGGAATGTGTCCTGGGAGTCTTCATATCGAAGCATGTCCATCAACTGCAGCGATTCAGGTTGGATCCGTGCAATGGTGTCAAAAAAACTGCAAACTTTGAGATTAATCTCCATCTTCTGGAAGAGGGCAAAGTCTGCAGGAGCCAAATTTAGCAAATAAGATAGCTCTGAAAGCACAACTTTCGAACAAGCTCTACCCCCAAAAATGTTGAAACCACTTGACAACTTTTGCACGAAGACTATCAGAGAAAAACCCACAACATTGTTGCCACTGTCGGTGTGTCGTACAACCAGTCCAAGCAATCCTCATGTGTGATTTCAATGTGCACTGTGTTGCTGTCAAGTTCATCACCAGGCTGCTGACACAGGAGCAGGAGGAACACCGTCATGATAACCCACCCTTCATGTCAAGATTTTAAGGCATCTGAGAAAGTACATTATGGGAAAGCATCCGGATATGAGGTGCATAAGAAAAAGGATGCTCCTCGGCGAAAATGCACTGTTACCAAGCTTCCTCCACATCGAGTTTCTCGCGTGAAACAACATGGTCGTGCTTCCACATCCATCTTACTTGCCAGATTTCGCTCCTTCAGGCTTCATCGTCCTGAAGAAGAAACGAGCTCAAAGGTCAGAGTTCTGATACTACTGCAGAAACTCAGCGTGAATGACAGAAAGTGCTTGACATGCTTCGTAAAGAAAACTTCCTGACACATTCCAAAAGTGGCAGGAAAACTGGAAGAAACTGTGTGAATGTAGATAAATACGTAAGATACTTTCTTATATAAAGAACTACATTCAAAAATTTTTGGTACCACCTCTTTAAACACAAATTTAAAAAAATCATTACCTGTTTTGCGAACTTCTTCTACAGCCGAAAGCATCTCTTGTTTGATATCTGGGTTTTCATATGCAATCATCTCGCCTTTTTCAATAAAATTCTCAGTAGCTTTCTCAACAGCTGCTACTAGCACATGTGCGCGTTTCGATCTCCCTTTCTTCTTCTTAGACGGCCCCTTCGTGTTAACTAAAGTTGTAACCTATTTGATAAAAAAAATATTATGTCACAACTATTTTCAAAATAAATTACTCTCTCTAGTAATGCAGGACAATTATTTGTGTTAGATCAATGTGAAACTAATAAACATTAACGCCATTAAAAAAATAATCATAGCAAATACAAAACTATTGGCAAGTAGCATACACATTATGTGAATATGTGCTAAAATAACAGGTTTAGCAAATCAAAATGGACAATTTTTTTAAAATTAATTGTTTTAAAGTTTGTTATACATTATGGCTAATATCTTCCTTGCTTAGGTGTGTAGGTCATATTCCTGTTTTAAAAAACTGATTGATTCACTCTTCAAAGACCCGTAAACTATATCAATGTATCACCCTAGAATAAGAATGCTGTGGTTAGACTCGAACATGTTTATTCAAAGTAGAATAAACCCGGTGACCAGTACTATCTCCTGTGCTCTCGTGATTCTTAAGCAACAGGCGGAAGTTACGTTAAAACAGGTGAAGAGGACCTGTTGGCAAAAGAAACTAGAGTAAACAAATTAGGTAGTCGTGAGAACTTGGACCCTAACTGTTGACTATGTTGGGTAATTATAAAGAATAGCAGCTTTTTTTAAGGAGACATAGCAGACCCACAAAAGTTATATAAATGGCTTTTGCACACCTTACCTGTTTCATAATAAGCAGAAAGTCGAAAATAAAATAGATAATATACTAGGAGTTCGGACACTTTGTTTACATCAGACACCATGTTGTATAGTCATGTAATGCTGTAGTAACATAAACAAATGAAATTGGCAGTCACCTTATTGGCTGTGGATGTGTAGACGTTACTGTAGGTTAGTTGCAGTTTACATGCAATACAGTGCAGTTTGTGGCGAGTAGTGTGTGTTGTTGCGTGCGTGAATTGTGACGTCTGAATCCGACCATGTGAAGGCTTGTGATTTAAGAACGGAGGGTGAAAGTACGAGTGCTTCTGTGCGTGACAGTCGTCTATGTGGCAGATGTTACCTGGACGTTTGCCAGTTTGTTGAATTAACGTTGTTTTGGACTACCCAGGTGAGTAAATTCACATACTTCTAGAATGTTTTACTGTTACTTTAAAACCCTAAAATCCTAGGATACATTAAAATTCCAGGTTAGATTAAAACAGTTAAATCCTAGGTTAGATTAAAATCATACAATCCTAAGTTAGATTATAACACTAAAATCCTAGGTTAGTTTAAAAATGTAAAATAGTGATTCACTCATTGTGGGGTTATGTTAAATTAGGTTAGTTGGGTACATATTAAGAAATTGGATGGAAAATTTTAAATTGAGGTGTTTTCATATTTTCTGTGGGTGCATTTTCTTTAGTAATTCTACCCCACAATTTCCCTGATCTTAACAGCCCTCCCCACTATTGTTTTTGTAAATTATAATCATATGTTAATGCACCTAGTAAATTTGTGTTCTGTGCAATAAGTAGACTCGAAATACACCACTTTTCAGGATTTTTAATTTTATTTTTGGAAAAGCAGCTATTTTTTACATTTACCATAGGTTGTCGTGAAGGGACTATAGTGTCACTACCAAAGTGGTGAGTGCAGTGTAGGGGAGGGTGAAAACTTCTTCGGGGGTAGCAATCTCTGGATCTGGAAGACTTCTAGAGGCTTTTGGTTCTTTGTGAGGAAGATGGTAAGCAGATAGCTTTATCACGAGCTGTGGTTAAGCGAGCTGCTGAGCGTCTGGCCTAATGTACGACTGTCCGGCGCATCCTACGGTTTTCTTTGGCGGAGTTGCTCCTCTCTTCGTGGCCGGCGCATCCCTTGCTGCACTATTCCAGGGAAGGAATGAAGCAGGGTAGTTTCCTGGTGTGCAAGTGGTATCTGGCACTCGTTTAGGGGCAACTGACATGCCTGGCTCTGCTTTGTTTACTTGGTAGGAGTAATTACTTTACGTGTGCATCTGGCATGATAGTTAATTTAAGCTCATTCGCCATTTCCTTGGTTGTCCCAGCTTGGGAGAATGCCAGTTGGCTCTGGAGGCAAGCAGACTTGGGGTTTGATACTCCACTCAGGTGCCGTGTCGCTGCATGCAATGAGTTGGACGAAAAAAGATATGCCTAGTACACATCACACGTCATAACATATTAAAGAAGATGTATGTTATTGCAATTTCATGAAAAGTTTGTTAAGTTGCAATGCAAAAGCTGTGGCACATCCCACATGAAATGAGGTTTTTAGTAGAATACACACTACAATGGAGCGGCTCAGGTGTATTTCCGGATATTAGATAATACACTTGAATTTGTTGGTTCAAGTGTTCAAACTAATACCACACATGATTTTACAAAATTTTCTTGGCTAAGATTGTGTGAATTCCATGCATGCACAAGTAATTATCCAGAATAGGGGCTTTTCCGAAAATTTACACATTGAAGCAACCTTAACGTGTCCTATACAAGTTACCAGCAATACATCACCAAGGAGCTATATTTGCCGCTTTCATGGGCAAGTAACGTAATCCATGCATTTGGAGTTTTAGCAAGGAAAATGTATTCTGTGTACTGTATAGTATTGTATGTAAGTGTGGTAATTCAAGGGCTTACGTACTTTTGCCACCAGCCATGTAGAACGCAGCAGACCTATCTAAATTAAACCTAACTTCATGATAGGTGAATCACCAACGCAAGCGTGCTTAATATGCTTTTTGTAACACACTATCTCGTGTCGGCATACTCTCCCCCTGTAATCACATATTGTGAAGTTAAGTTGAGTTAGGTATGGTCTTCTTGCATTTAACATGGTTAAGGAACCTAAATGACACGTAATTTACATAACTAACATGTTTTACCCCCAAATTTCCCTCATCTCCACAGCCCTCCCCACTATCGCATTTGGTAGTATGCACTGTGAATATTGTGATGCACAGTAAGACCATGTTCAGTGTGGTTAGTAATTTTGATGTAACGTGGTTAAGGAATTCAAACAACATGTAATTTAAATACAGTTTAAAAGTTTTACATCACAATTTTCCTGATATTCATAGCCCTTTCCACTATCACATTTGGTAGTATGTAATGCGAATATCGTAATGCCCTTAGTAAATTTGCGTTGCGTCATAAGATTTATACCATTTTCCGGCAAAATTTTTGTTATTTTCAGAAAAGCCCCATTCTGAAAAATTACCAAATCTACAAAACTATGGCCTCCATATGAAATTGGCAGTGTATGAATTCACATGCCAAGGGCCCTTAACTGGCTTTGTGGCCTAGAAAAGTGCATCTAGGGCGCAACGTCAAATAGTCGCTGTCCGAATTCACGGCTAGGTCATGAATGCACCCTAGAAAATTCCCTTCAGTCAAGGGTATGAGCGATGCGCCCTGGACGTGGCCTTCATTGTGATTTTCGGTATGCAACTGTTATTATTTACGTTCCTCCATGTTTACAGGGTACAGGCTCAATTGTATGAGAACTGCCGAAATTTTGAACGAAATGGCGACCACAACAAACACTTATCTAATGTATACGGAGACGTGTATGTATTTAATTCTAAAAATAAAAACGTAAGTGTTTATAAATTTTTTTTATATCCAATTTTAGGTGTCATTAAAAATGCTGGGTGTCAATATTGTTTTAGTACATTATGATAGTTTCTTCCTGCTCACGGTTCCAGACTTCCAGCCATTTGTTTTAGTCAATCTTGCAATTTACAACATTTATGAAATACAAATAATTTGATTAGCTGTATGTGATTGCTGTAAATTTCATCATCAACTATTTTTAAATTCAGTACATACGGTATAAATTTTTACGATTGCGTAAATGGTGTATTATTAATTTCAAATGGCTTGATAGTTGGCTTTGACACGTGCACAATTTAGGTTTGTCAACAAGTGTGTCCAAATTTGGAGATGCACACTTCGTCACAAAGGGGACAAAGGCTTATATTTCGCGAATAGAGATGGGTAGGTCCGAATGGATACGTGTCCCCGGGCCCGTATCAATTACGGTACTGATGGATGTAAATCCGAGTACAAGTAAGACACATATCCACGGTTGCGCGCGGTCTGTGCCGGCGGAGTGGAAATTATAGAATGGGACGCATGTGTGAGTTAACAAAACGTGCACTGCCGGTGCTGGGAACAAAATGAACCAGAGCAATTCACATTTCACGCTTTTTTTTTTGTTTTCTATCAAACTTTTATCATTACAGCTCCAACTGTCATTTGGAATTTATGTTTAGATGGGTTTTAAATTATTTACTGTGAGATTGTGTTATAGTACCATCTAAAGATAAGTTTATTACTGAAAACATATTTCTTAATCACCAAGTCGTAAATAATTACAATAACTATCAAATGCATATTATTACATATCTGTAATTACAACGCGGTATTACTGTTTTGTTGGTCTGGTTCTGGTGTATTTTAGGGTTTGGTTTTAAAATGTGTTTTACGTGCTAAATAGAAATAGACTGTTTAAAATATTTGTTGTGTTTTATACCATTTATCATTATTATTATATATTTTATTACTAATAAGCTTTTTACTTACATTTGTCAAATGTGTGCCTGCATACTGCCTGTTTTAAGAAATAATTGTGTGTTTTGTTTTAGATTTTCGCTATGCCACTGCCAAAGAATAGTAAAGGGTGGAATCATTTCACAAGCCTAGAAAAAAAAAAGGCAAATGTCGATATTGCACTTTAAATCTTGCTTACAATCCAAGTAATGGGAGGGGAAATCCTGTTCGACACATGAAGAGAAAAAACAACAATATTCCTCTACACCGTAAAAGACTTGAAATAAACTTACCTACGACTGAAATAATTACCATTAACAGTACTAATGGCAATAATACTAACACATTCTATTCAGCAGAACCGTCCACCTCAGCAGCTGTACAGCCCTCTACAGCACCCCAAGAAGTACATCAATCATCAAATTTAATACAAATTTTACGCCCAATACAAGACCCTTACAAATACATCGTTCCAAACAAATTGATATTCAGTGATTGTTAAAGAGTACCATCCACTTAAAATTGTAGAAGATCCGGAGTTCCGAAATCTAATTCATTTACTTTGTCTAACATATAAGATACCAACAAGAAAAACAATATCTTGCACTTTGTTGCCAGCCATCCACAACGAATTGAAGGAACAAATGCAAGCTTTGTTTAAGCCAGGCACAGCTGTGTTTTCACTTCTATGCCATTACAGCTTATTTTATTGATGAAAATACTTCATTGCAAAATGTTCTTTTGGATTGCATTCATTATCAAGACCTACACACAGAGCTGACAATATATCTAATATGTTAAAAGATTTAGTGTCTGAATGGATTCGACAGCATAATGCCAGTAATATGTTAAAAGCTGTAAGAAACATAGGTTGGCGGCAAGTGAGGTGCATGGCACACTCCTTGCATTTGGCAGTTAGTAACAGCAAGAAATTAAATAGATTATAAATTTAAAAAAAAAGTGGAATATTTCAAGCAAAGTTTATATGCCTTATCAAAGCTACAGGATAATAAAAAAAAAATTAGACCTGTCACTATTTTAACTAAAACAGGACTGTGTGACTCGCTGGAATTACACACATGATATGCTTATCAGATTTCATGCAGTAAAAAATGCAATAATAACTACTCTAGCCATTGAACACCCAGAGTTAAATCATTTGTCTGCTGAGGAGTGGGAGATTATTGCCAAATGTGCAGAAATATTACACATTTTCAAAATTGTTTCCGAGCCTCTTTGCTCAGAGAAACACGTTTCTCTATCAAAAGTAACCATTTATGTTTCTACCATGATTGACAATTTAAATGAATGCATAGCACAACAAAACATAAGCTGGGTAAAAGAACTATGCCACACCATTAAGCGCAAGATTCATGCAAGGTTTTGTGACGTCGAAACTCACGAATTAATTGCTCCCATGACCTATCGCCTAGAAATTCAGAAAAGGCTATAGCTGACCTGAAGCAGATGTGTGCAAGAATCAAGTTAAATACTGACCAAGATGTAAATATCAGCAACCAAGATGTAAATAGCAGCAACCAAGATGTAAATAGAAACAACGAAGAGTCTCACTCGGATCAACATAAATCTCAGTTTTTGCTTTGGGGAAAATTTAATGAAAAAGTTAAGAATTTGATCGCTTCACAAAATCCTACTGCAAGCATTATAGAAGTAGATAAATACCTAAATGAAGTATTGCTTGCTAGAACTTCAGATCATCTTATCTGGTGGAAACAAAGAAAGGATATTTATACATGACTCTATAAACTGATGCTGAAATGACTATGTATCACTGCCACCTCTGTGCCATGTGAAAGAAATTTTTCCAAGATGGGCCAAAGAATTAATGATCAACGGAGCAGACTGAAGCCTGAAAAATCCTCCAAAATAATATTTCTCGCTCACAATTTAAAATAATGAAGTTGTACATTTGGTATTGTTTTTTTTACATTCACAAGAAAGTGATTGTTAAGTTGATGGGTACTTGGAAACGTAATAATTATTTCAATGTTCATTCTTTTATAGTTTGATTATTACCATAAGAACTATTAGTTAAGTTACCAAAGACGTTAGTTACTTTTTTTCCTAAGTAAGTCTACAGAGGTTGTGATTTTTTTTAGTACTACCAAGACTGATTCTTCGGCTAACGAAACCCACTATGATTTTATAATAAAAATAAAGTATTTTTTCCCTTGATAAACATTTAATTATTTCATAAAAAAACAAACAATACCATCTAATAGTAAATTACTGGCTGGTCATGATATAACTCCTACGTCACACAAAAGAATTGCAGACCGCCTCACTCGGATTCACGCGCCATCCGCTCGTCTGAGTCGGACCCATACAGGTCCGGCGGACACGGAACCTGGATGTAAGTCCTCATAGCTGGATGTACATCTAGACAACACTCCTTTAAAATCTCGGGCCTACCCATCTCTACTCGCAAGCGGAAACGGACAAGGACACAAGGCAGTGAATTCAGACACAGCCATTGCTTACCTGTAGTACTAGAGGCTCTAGTGTTTTTTCAACAGACATTGTTCGGATTTCCAAATTTTTCGGATCCCACTTTAAAGAAATTGCTCCAAAGTGGTCAGCCATGTCGATTAGTCTGAAAAACAAGAAAGAATTGACATGTAAAACATTTCGCCTATAGGTTGTAGGATCTACAGAGCACCATAACACTATGCCAATAACACAATAATATAATGGAACTATTGTTACTATTAAGGCATCGTTACACGACTTTAAGTCATATGCTTCTTTCTTAACAAACCTTGTACAAAAAGTTAAAGCCGATATTTTAAAAGTAGTGTTTAAAAACAAGTGTCAAAATTACTGATTGCACCTCTTGACACTCCTATGAGTCATTCGTGGTGAAACCACATTAAATCCAATAGCAGAACCGAAAGTAAAAAAAACGAAAGAGTCACAAATTTCAGGGTTAGCAACAGGCTTTGAAAATGGATAGGGATGTAAGAATTCAGTAGAATACATGATAACTCACTTCTCTGAAGACCTAGAGCTATAGCGCAATTGAAAGAAAAGCTCGCGATTACGCAATATTTGTTAACAAGTTTCATTATCTACCAAAAGAGTACTTTTTGTAAGAATCTGTATTGCAAAAGGAATGACTATTGAACTAGTGTAATTTAGTTATATACACAAAATGCAATCACTCAGCTGTTTATTTACATTAATTTTCACTCCATTAGTATCTAATAGGATTAATTTACATTGTTATTGTAGTTTTCGTTATGGTAACTGTAAAGGCAATTTCGAATGATCAAATATTATTCCATTCATTTATTATGAATTTAAATCACTGAACACTATATGATAAAACCTCATAATCGCGACCATTTTTTATTCCAAAATCTTGTGTGTCTCGTTCTCCTTCAAGACTATCGATAGGAACATGTTCTATATTTTCTTGAATCCAAAATACAATTCTATTAGCACAGTTAGGTATTAACTTAACATAATAATTTATTATCAGGTATCTGTGACAACTCTTATACACTTATATATTTGTGATGCATATCTGCGATTTTGACACCATGGAGCGATTGCGCGCACGTGCCGGCGCGCGCTCGCGCGCACACACAGATATATATAAGGCACAAATGTAACAGTGTTGATGATTGCATATCAACCGTTAATTTATAAACATCAATATTTAAGTGCAATTTATTATAAAGGTTTGTTTTGCGAGTCTCTATCAGTTTTCGTGGTAATTTTTCCATAACGACTAGATATGGCCCATAAATCGCAGTCAGCTATTGATACAATTATTTCGTTGTCACTTATTTATCTCCGACAAATTCTTGAAATATATGTTACTGATACACAGTTTTTTAAATGAACAGTAAGACCGAAGAAGACTCTTTTTTAAGAGTTTAATTCAGCTGCCTGTGACATGTTACAGTGTAACAGCTATTCTCGCATGTTTACAAAGCGATGGCGACTAACTCCTTTTTATTAACTATTCCATGCTTATCGGTTTTATTACACCCATAAGAACTTTTATCAATACATACCTGTGCAAACATATTTGACAAGACAAATAAGTCGACTTACAGTATACAAAGTTTACGCACCAGACGGACACATTCCTACACCCATACTCACACACATAGTGGTTTCAATTAAAACAGTAGTCAACCAAAGCACTCCAACAAGAACTCACAGATCACCTCCATTTGTGAACGGACCTCCTTTTACACATCAAAGGTTATGACCATTGTTTTCTCTTTCACAAGCTCCATGCCCTCAATTTCTCCCCATACACTTCACACCGTCCTCAAGTAACCTCCCTGTTTCATCTGCCACTCACCTTCGTGCTTTTGCAGCCGCTACTGCTTCCTTCTTAATCATCACCAGCAAGGTAGGAGAGGCCTCCCTCTTCTACCTCCTGCACTCCATCGATTTCTGGGTAGACTCAGTTGAACCCTATCATGGATCATATCACATCCCCCAGAGCTACAGGTGACAGGGCCTGGGACACTATTCACTTTGCTGCATCGGCCGCCTCCAATACTTCTGCTGCTGTGGGTGGGGGGGAGCACTGGTTCTGGGATAACTCCACAAGGTAACTGACTCTTCCTGTCCAAACCACATCATTTATGCCCAATGCCGCCACCAACACCCAAAACCCGCCCCCTCTGTTCACAACCACCAAACAGACACTCAGTTTCCCCCAACATGAAAGTCAACCCCTGGTCATTCCATCCCTCAGCANCATATACATACCCCTAACCACCCACCCCCAATCACACTGACACCTTTGTCACCCTTCCGCCCTCTTCCAGACCTCACTCCACCCAAGTTCCGTCCCCCACCTCCCTCTCGGACACCCTTTGAGAAATCATAGATTTCATCTGCCAATGCCCCCACCCCCCTTTAATAATTCCGCCAATGCTGCCCTCTACCAAGCCAGATCTTTCACCGAGAAACTGGAAACTCACCTGAATGTGTTCCACCACTTTTTCGATGGATCGCCCTCCCTACCTTAAATTCCTCATCTGGAACACTTGTTCCCTCCTTCCAAAACTACACGACCACCGCTCCCTTTTGACCAGTCACTCACCCGATGTCGTTTTCCTCTCCGAAACCTGGCTCACTCCCCCAATCTCTTTTACCCTACCACGGTACACCATCAACTGCAGTACCTGGGCCGGTCACAGCGGTAGGGTTACCATCCTCCTCCAGTTCTCCATTTCCCATAATCGCCAATCTATCCGAACAGCGCCCGCGACTGAGGTGAACGCTGTACGTCTCCATTGCCACCCCTAACCTTTCACCCTCATTTCGCCCTATCTACCTACCAACTATCCTTTCTCCTCCGACTCCATCGCCGCCCTTAACCATGATATGTGCAGGGTATTTCAACTCGTCCCACCCGAACAGGGGTTGCCCATTAACCATAAACTGGGAAACCTCCCATCGCCAACTGCTCCGGCGTTCTTCCCTCCACCTCTCGCGCAATCCTCCCCCATTCACCACCCCACTCACCTCAACCATCGCCCCTCCTCCATCGACTTCGCCATCTCCACTCACCAACCCATCATTACCGATGTCCGCACCATCACTGCTGGCTCCTTCGACCACATTCCTGTCCTCGGCTGGCTCTGATTACAATCATCCTTCGATGCCTCCCTTGACCTTACCACCTCCTTCAACACCATACTCGCTGATGCCATTACTTCAGCCGCTGACTCCCACATTTCCCTCCACCCCTTGCCACCATCAACCAGTATCCAACACGCACTCTCCCTGTGGAACTGCTTCAGTGCCCGATGGCAGGCATCTCGCCTACCGCAGGATCGGAGTTCGTACCTCCTCCTGCAAAGCTGGTGCCGGCGGTCGGTCCGGAAGTGGAAGGCCAATCAGGAGCTGTTGCGCCACCAATCACTTTCTCTTTCAATGGCTCCCTCTGGTCCCACCTCTGCCACCTCAAGGTGACCCCCACCTGCATTCCTCCCCTTCCAAACCCACCCACACAGCCGAGACGGCTACCGAGAAATAGGAGGCCATCTTGGCTTTCCTCCACACCACCTTCGCCACCATCCCTCCTCTCTCTCTCTCTCTTCCGACTCTTCTGTATACGAGGATCGCCCTCCTCCCTCTCGCAATACGTGACACTCCCCCTTCTCCCTGCTCGTCTCTCTTTCCACCTCGCCACTCCTGCCGAAATCTTCACGCTTCTCACTCACCTCTGCCTTTCCAACATGCCCGGAGTCGACTCAGTTCCCGCCCCCCTCCTCAACACCTTTCCCACAAAGTCAACATCTTTCTCACCCACCCCATCAAGGCCATTCTCCTCCACTGCAATTTCCCATCTCTCTGCAAGATGGCCATCGTCGTCCCAATCCCGAAACTTGTCAAACCCCCCAACCTCCCTTCTTCTTACCAATCAACACCGCTGGGCTCATGGCCCTTAGCCAACAGCAGCTAGTGCCATGCCAAGCTCATGCAGGCCTTACCAGCTAAGGCTGCATCACTGGATGCAGCCACCGAACATCTGTTGTGCCTGATGCATGATGAACCACCTGGGCGACTGGCGGGTAAAGTGATTACCACAGAGGGGGTGGGGGCATTTGGCATGAACTAGAGTCCATGTGTGCTCTCGTGACAACTTGCACCTCCACAGTCACTTACACCACTTAGCTGACATCGGGCCGAAGTGAACACCCAGACATGAGTACGTCAGTATGGGTCGGCGAGAATGGATCACACCTGCCTCGTCGTCATGTACTATATGTCTCAAGTGACCATCTTGCTTTATTTACCTCAAGATGTAACTCTTGGGGGAAAATAACAAGTGATCCAACACAGTGTCTTCTCGAATGCAAAACCGTGTTCGCCCCATCAATTGGGGAACGTTGGCACTGCTCACGCCGTGATGACAGTTTCCTTCCCAACTATGTGACGTCGACCATCCTGTTGACTATGAAATCTATTCTATGTGATACCCAAGTGATTTTAAAAAGTCGGGAGTAAAACCCCTAAAACCAAGAAAAGTGCACAAACACAGTAGCCAGACATTAAAAAAAAAAGTTTCTTTATTAAAATCTAAATCGAGCATGTCTATCCATATCCCTTTTCTGGGATGGACTCGTCCAGTGCACACAAGCTGGAATACTTGAATTGGCCAATCGCCGAAGCGTACAGGAAACGGTATGGTATTCTCGAAAACCATTATTTAATTCATTTTTAACATATTAATTATATTTATTATGTTAAAGTGTACTTGTATATTTTTTTTTCAGTAGACTGCCTATCATTGCTACAAATACTTTATTTCATTCTTCTAGTGTGGTGACATGCCCCATAACATAACAGTATCAAACTTAATTCAAATTAAATTAAACATGGGGATGTCACCTTTATGAGTTCACAATGTAATTATATTATGTAACACTATATTTAGTCATAGGAGGACACATATAATTTTTCACTCAAATTTTAGAGTCAGCTTTGGCTACCATTAATGGAAGCTGACACCATGATTTTAGTCTGACTTCAGCACTTGGATCGGCTGGCAGCACGGGAGTTTCGCTCCACGTGGACTCCCACTGCACATTCAATTTTTGCTGTAATATCTTTCATTTCAATAGTATTTTATTTAACTGTAACAATTTTGCTTATATTGTGCAAAAGGGAAGAACAGTCTGCTTTTCTGTAACTGAAAACAGGACTTAAAACATACTGCGTAACCTTCACTAATGTATCCATTGCTTAGGGCCTTTGCTCAGCAATAGTCACTGCAGACATAGTGCCAAGTGACGTCGTCGAGGTTAACCAGGGCTGGTTGGATGTTATATTGCACAGCGCCATAACTCAGTGGTGAGTTAATGATGAGGGTCGTCTGGTCGACGGCCCATGGGGACCCTAGTAATCCTCCATCAGTTGGTTGATGGGTGTCATTTACTTATGGTTGCACTTTTTATATCTGATGGCGTGACTGTAGGCCGTCTTGTACGCCTGAAATATGCTAACTAAATGTGGGTGAAGCTACAAAGGATACCCTACAATGAATTGACACTGATTTCACTTGGTTGAGTGGTTTATTCGCTGTCCTTGCTACAGGTCAATAATGTGTGAATGATGCATGATGATGGACCCAGCACTTAAATGGTGAAAAACACATGGTTTTATATTGTGACGCGATTGCATTAAACTCTACATTGAGAGGGCGGTTGGCTCACCCCTCAGTACATTGACGTGAGCCGCGTGTTCGCGAGCTCCTTTGTGCCCACTCTGACTGCCGCAGTCGGTACAACCGCACCATATGCAGCAGAGAAGGTGCTACAAAGTGTGTAGCATTAGTGTACGTTATGTCAACAAAGTACACGGCCACAGCGAGGGAGGTTTATATGGTATACTTGGCAAAACTGTGGCTAGTGTAATGTGGACACGTCACCGAGAGTGCAATGTAAACTTTAATGTAATACTGTAACAGTTTGCTTAGTGTATCTATGTAAGATATTGTGTTTTCTTATGTTTAATTTAATTCATATAATTTTTCATCGCATAATCATCTTTCAGTGTTATGTCGTGTTTCACCTTTTCGCCGATTGGCTTCGGCTTTCGCCCAGGCAGCGGAAGCCGAATCCATGTTCGACCCAGTTCTACTCAGCACCTGAACGAGACCAGAAGCGCAAGTCTCTCGCTCTGCGAGGCCCTCAGTACCATCATGTAAGCTGAAGCCATTTTAATAACTGCAATAGAGTAAGTGTAACAACAAGAACTATTGTACTATATTTCAAGTACCGAGGGGAGAGCAAGTGTACTCTCACCAGAGAGTTTTCAACGCAAACACGTTTATCAACTTAAAGCCACGTGTTCTTCACTGCACAGGGGTTGAGGGGCCATTTTCACATCATCCATGCTTTTATTCATCTGCGAACAGATGACGAATAAACAACTCAACCAGTAAAATATTGTTAAATTATTATAGGGCAACTATGTTAGCATCACCAGTGTTAGTAATATAGTTCAGGCATACAAGACGGCCTACAGTCTCGCCATCCTATATAAAGAGTGCAACTGTAAGTATGACAACTCATTCAACCAGCTGACACAAGGTTCACCAGAGCCCCTGGGCCATCGACCATACGACTCTCACTACATTAGCTCATCACTGAATTATGGTGCCGGGCAATCATCCAACATCCAACCACTCTGATAACCGACACCGCATCAACATTAAATATAATACAAATGTTCCGGTGACTAACATATTACTATTGCAGTTAAATGATTGCAACTTATATGTGGGTACTGAGGGGTGCTCATGGAGCGGGCGACCAACGCCACCGGTATTGTCAGTGTGTTGAGACGAACTGGGCGAGTCATTCGGTTGTCGGCACGAGTGATGAGAACCGACATCAAACGCGGAACGATGAAAGATTAAATGAACGCTCTGTGATGTGATTATACTATTGAAAGATTGTATGAATTAAATTAAACACATTGGTAACATCCCCTTTTATTAAAAAATGTCTGTTAATGTTTAAGTTGTTGAGTTTGATGCTATTCCCCACCTGTGTGGTACAGAGTTGTTCATAGGATCTGAGTTATTGTTACCAGGCACAGACTATAAGGTGCCTTGAATGTTCAATAGGGCGAATAATAATAACTCCACAACGTCTTGGCTTTAACAGGTTTATTTGACCGGGAATATATACATACATTTTCGGCACTTTTGTGGGAATTACACATACTTTGTGCCGAGAAATAACTCATACATTACTGGCAGTGCGAGTGTAAGCCTAAGGGCTGATTACAGTGGTCTTGCTAATGTTTCCGACACCATGGGGGCATGTCCCTGAGTGACGACATTGTTACTTAACTGGACTCTGCTGTTTGATGTTGCTTCGGCGGTAACTTGTGTTCTGGTGAGTTGGGTGGTCCTTTTACAGGTCCTCGAACTGGCTGTTCCATGTTCTCTCCCATTCTGTTCTCGGTATCGCCCTCTGCGTCTCGCCATGGTGCTTCGATGCCATCCGGTGCTGTCTACTTTCTCTCGTGTGGTGGCTCTTGTGAGGCCACCATTCGACTCCATGGTTCGGTTTCGCGTTTCGCGTCCCGATTTGGCGGTACGGCTGTTCTGACTGAACTAACTCTGGTCCAGCGCCTCGCGGCACGGGAGATTACTGGTTGTCTGTCCCGAAAATGACTGACCCCTTAACACCGATGCCCGAACCCCGGCCTTGGTGTGCGATATCACTCACCCGACTGACGCACTGATGCACTGGTTCAACTGACTATTCTGACGTGGGGCTTCGGCGGGCCCCCTCCCGACGCCTTTTTGGCGAAGGATAGCACTGACTGAACTCATCTGACTGATGTGACTGACTAATGTGATGCGATTGACTGACTCAGCTGGGTCCAATTCCCCCCCACCACTCGGCCTTTCGGCGTTCCGACGGACGACTCCCTCGACTGATGTCATGTAACTGACCGATTCAACTGGTGTGATTGACTCCCTTCATGTCCAACCAATTGGCTTTTATACTCTCGGGTTCTGTGGTTAGAA
>NQII01000423.1:535453-599464 GCA_002778355.1 Clitarchus hookeri
GGGGGGGGGGGGGGGGGGGGTGGAAGATGCTGAACAAAGGCCCAATTTCCTCCACGTGCCAGGACTCTTGTTAGTATAGTGAGGAGGTGGGTGACCTGTAGTGCTACTGACAAACCCTGTCAGCTCTTTTCGCGGCTCGTGTCCAAATTTCCATGCGGTTTGCTAGGGGAGGAGGGGGATGACTCGTGATACAACCTTGACACATGTAACTGCTTCCCTTGGGCAGGTCTGGCTTCGCCACAGGCGTTAATAGTTGACACGTGTCTCGAGGTGGGTGGCTATTGGGAAGAACTTGCGGGAGGGGGTGGATGGGGTATGGTGTGCATTGTGACAGCTGAGTTTCTACTTTTAATATGGCATGCATCAAGTTGATGGGGGTGTCACTACACTAAATGGTTTGTTATAATGCTGGAGGCCTTTAAAGGCAACATCGACTTTAGAAAACATTATTACTCTTATATAAATAAACATTAAATAACTTATTACATATTCTCTTAACAGTGTTTGAATTTCACTTCCGATGACGTGTTGAATTCCACTGGCTACAGCGTTGGCAGCCGTCTCTTGAAGGTATGGACGAGTCCACCTGGGCAAAGGTGTGTGCTTGATTGCCATTTATACAATGGTGAAAACCCTTGGCTGTAGCTGTGAATGCAGTGACTGTGCTCAATATGTTTGTGAAAATTATATAAACCACTGGACGACTTTGGGATCCCTCTCTCTTAACATCGCCCGGTGATGCGCTGCGTAGTATTAAGCTGCGCGAGCTGCGAGGACGCAACGACCAGTTGCCAGTGCACCCAGCGGCCGTGGCTTTGGGACAAACACCGTCTCGGATCGCCTACCCATTTATTAAAAGGGTAATCTGTTGTAAAACATGTGTAGGATGGTCTCTTGAGTTGCGTAATCCTTAAAGGTACAAATTCCATTCTTCTTGACCCGCACTACGCTCTCTTGGTCTGATGTGTTTGGCGTGGCCCGGTGTAGCTGGTGCAGTTGTTGTGACTAAGGCAGTCAGAGTTGGCACAAGGAACTCGTGGACGCGTGGTTCTCGTCACAAGTCCGCATCAATACAGTACATAGTAGCGAAGTGCAAATACACGACAAGAGCAAGTAAATGTCTAGAACAACCATGAATGTTTTTATTTGTTTTTGCCCTCTGAGTACTTCCGGCATTGCACCCTATTGCACCAATCACAAGTTTGCATAAGGTATTCGAGGTGGTCTACAACCTAGCCAGCATAAAGACTAAACCACTAGGTATGTAAAATTATTTGTAACTTCATCATCTCCAAGCACTGTAGATCGAGAGAGGATTCCAGGGACTCACGGCCATCGACTGCACGAACCTTATCTACTCATGCTCATTGAGTTATTGTGTTGGGCAAATTCACCAGTTTTCACGTTAACCTAGTAAATCAGGTGAGGTAGGGACCCACATCAGCGCCCCTGGAACCCTCTACATGCCATACTGAACAAAGATGTTAAGTGAAAATAATGAAGGATTTGCTTCAGTTTTGTCGTCGTACTTCCTCTCTCATCTCTTAGCCCGCACCTGACACGTGAGTGCACAAGGCGGAACTGTGAACATTACATTGGCATGTCGAACGCCGTTCATTTACCATGTACATCACCACCGACGGCCTCCTATCTCAACCGGCAGCAGGACCTCCGATGTCAACTGAGCATCCCTCTATCATTGTGCAATGCCAGAAGCAGGAGAGATGTCGTGCCGACGCCAGTTTGTTCATCTGAGATTCTGTGCACGACAGAAGGTGTCACACAGACAGCGAGTCATTGGTGGTTTTCATGGGGAGTGCGAATGGAAGTGGTTGTGCATCAATGTATATGTCAGTGTTCCAATGTGGTAGGAAGGACTGCCATGTGTGGAATCAAAATATTTCATTCAGACAGGAATTAAGAACACCTAAGGAGAGGGTTGACTTTCAATACTTTAGTTACCCAGTTTTTCCTACCTGGCCAAATGCTGAACTACGAGCACTGCTGTGCTTGTAATTCTACCTTACACGAAGCTGTTCTGCCTCCGCAACATGCCCCCCCCCTCCAACATGTGGGCTTTGCAAATATTATGATCAATATAAATCTCTTTCCAGAGAATGCATTTCGATTTCGAGGTATTATTTTTCAAGGGCCAGGTACGGCTAGGACGTTTTTGTGTCTGAGCATTTTGTATATTTTATTTTGGTTGTTGTGATATTGTGATATATTTTGCCAATGTCTCATCCCGAAGATGGGTTGGTGAGGTGGGGGTAATGTGGCTGCCAACGCTTTCCAAAAACATAATTCCCTTGAATAAAATAAAAAGGCATGATATGCGAATACTTAGCACCGATGAATACATTACATTTATACTGTGTCAGACCCTGTTAACAATGATTTTTAAAAATATGATAAAATTTCGTGACTATAACTTTTATGAGAAATTCAGTTTGTTTCAGATAAAGCATTTCCATCACCTGATATGAAAACATACACAAAAACCATTTTACTTGATAAATAATTGACTCTGCCTAATGGTGATGTCAGCCCCTCACACGCCTGTAATTTCTGAGTGAGATATTTCCAGCCATCTCACATGCCGATAGAACATAAGTGATTTATGCCACACACACACAGCACGTACATGCCCATATGGCGACGTAACACTGGTTGAGGGTTGGTTCGAAGGGGGTTCCCGGAACTCTGGAGCCTTCGTGGTCTTTCGCGGCCCATGGTTGGCAGTGAGGAGGGTTAATTTTTTTGTTAATTGTCGGCCCGAATTATTGTGCACCCAAAAGTTGCTTCTTGAGGTCATGAATGAGGGACAGTTACTTGATTTCGGTTGTACTTTGGATACTGAGCATATTTTTCAAATTCCTAGCACACCACACCGAAGCAGGAATTGAGTTGGTGTAACGGCCAAATTCAGGCTTACTCCCCGAAACAGAGAGCATGTCATAGCTGCATTTGTGAAATAACGAATGGGTTAAAGGACAGAGATTAAACACGTATCATATAATTAATCCTTAAATTATGTAAAATATTACAAAGATTCTATTGTGGCTTAGTTTGGATTTGGCGTCCTGTTGCTTGAGTCAAAACATTGATGTGGACTGCGTGTTCACGAGCTCCTTTGTGCCCACTCTGACTGCCGTAGTTATTTCCACTACACCAGACACACCACACCGACGGGCTTGTGGGCACGAGAGAGTGTGTTCGTAATTGCATCAGTGTTCTTAATAGAAACAGTGTATTCAATCAGGGTATCTAATTGCGTCAGTGTTATCAATTGCATCAGTGTTCATAATTGTGTCAGGGTATTTATTCAGTGTTATTAATTGTATCATTGTATATTATTAATATCATAATTTTCATCATGAAAGACAGTCGACACAGCCATAGCCAGGGACATTTGACATTGTACACTTGCAATACAATGTAATGCTGGTACAATGTAAATGTTTAGGATTAATACAATCATTTTTATTGTATATTTGTATAAGGAAAAATTATGTTGTGTTAGGTTCATTTAATTCATGTCACATCCATTTCATAATAATTTTTGTTAGTGTATATTGTGCTTGATTGTTTCGCCGCTTGGCATCGGCTGCGCTCAGGTAGCGGAAACTGCCTATGCTTCCCCCAGTTCTTTCCAGCACTTGAACGCAGCAAGACGTGTAAGTCTCTTGCTCCGCAAAGGCCCTCGGTGCCGACATCTTAAGCTGAACTCATATTCACTGCAATAGACTTCACTTCATGAACTGGATCATTAATTTTATTTGTTATACCGCTGAGGGAGAGCCACGTTACGCTCATAGGAGAGTTTTAACGCAATCGCGTTTCACATTATAAAACCAAGTGTTCGCCGTTCCGTGCCGCTAAGGCCACGTTTTGTACTTAAGTTGTGTGTGTTCATTAAGGTGTCGCAATGAATAAATAACTCCACAAGTATCGTGTTTCATTTGTAATTTAATTAAGGCCTGCGAGGCGGCCTACAGCCTCGCCATCATATGTGACGGAGTGTTAACCAAAGACCCTAGGCTGACGACGGAAATTATCCTCAATTCATCAGCTCACCACAGGGCTCACCATCGGGCACATATTTCCTACATCATCAGCTCTGGTAACACAACGCGTCAAGTTGGCTTTCCCAACTAGGGACGAGTATTTGTCCGAGCCCTTGCTTGACAACGTCAAAATATTTTAATTAATTATTCATGCAACTTGCTAACTATATCACTCTACAGATGGATTGTCCTTTTGATGATAGATAAAAAACCCACTAGTTTGATTTGCAAATTGTTACGTGTTTATTGAGGATCCACGACCACGTGCTACATTCATTTTCTGAAGCATAGTAATTAGTGTTGCTAACTATAGCAAATTGTTTAGACTGCTTAATTATCTTTCTCTGAAGATTCTCTTTCTCTCGCCGTGTGTTATAATTAGTCTCTTATGTGTCTTGAGTTGTTTTTATTATAAAATGTATATCCACGAACAAGGCCACCCCTTGAATGTTAAAAGTTTGGCTTGCAAAAATTGTTACTACTGTGTAACCGCTAGTGTCAGCAACGGACAATTTTTGTTTGTGCGTTAAAAACCTATTTGTAATAATCATAAATAAAATTACTACGTTAATAAGTGAATTCTGTCCTTTTATTATTGATAAGTTTAACATTTTAATTATTGAATCATTTGGTTCTCTGCACACGCCATTTTCCCTTATGCAAAAGTCTCCGATAAGAAAACACGTTTTGATCCTCAACTGAGTAGAATATAATGTATCTTATCTATGGGTTTTTACGATGTTTTGCATGTGTTTGTTGAAACTTTCAAGAGGGCTTTGTTATCAAAGAAGAGTCCAAATATATTTTCTTCAATTGCGTATGTCAAAAAGTTTGTGAGACCTTATTTATTTATAAACGTGATTGTGAAGTTGAATAATTCAATGTCAGGGAGCTGAAAGTGTGCAATAAGTACTTTTAAGGCAGAGACAATATAAGAAAGAAAATTTTTGTAACACTGCAATTTCATTAATGCAAAATTGTTTGTTGCCAATACATTCATTTTTACGTGAGGAATTTTTGGTATAAATTAGGAGCTAGAATGCAGTGGAATAATCTACGATTTGTTAGGAGCGTACCTACTTTAGGTTGCACTACGGACGTGAAGATAACGTATACTTACATAATAATTAAATTCCCATTTTAGAACGCTACGTTAGGCCTCATTCGTAAAGCGCAGTTTAGAGGTAGTCTGGCAGCCTTGTTATAGGTTACAGTGATTTTCAAATCCGTATTTTAAGTTGTATTCATGATACCGACATAAAACTAAAGTTATAAATATAAATCCAAATAATTAAGAAATTATTTCTGACATACACGGCTGTAAATACCTATCTACCAGAAAATAAATGTTTATAACAATTAAAATTTGATTTTGCAAAAATTAAATTAAGTAGTCCATATAGGCCAAATTTTGGTAATTTTTGAGAATAGGGGCTTTTCTGAAAATAAAAGAAAAAATCACCGAAAGTGGTATATTTCCATTCTACTAATTACACAACACCAATTTACTAGGGGCATTAACTTAATACTAATACAATAGTGGGGAGGGCTATGACAGGTATTTTCCAGAGTAGCTGCTTTTCTATTAAAAAAAAAAAAAAACCCGAAACGTAGTATATTTCCAGGTAATTATTAAGTTTAGGGGCTTTTCTGAAATACACAAAAAAAGTTCAAAATGATGATATATTTCCACTCTACTAATCACATAGAACACGGATATACTAGGGGCATTAACGTCCGACTAATTTCGTAATATGTACCCACCTAACCTAAGAGAACCTAACCCCACGATGGGTGAATCACTATTTTACATTTTTAAACTAACCTAGGATTGTTGGGTTTTACACTAACCTAGGATTTTTGGATTTTACTCTAACCTAGGATTGTAGGGTTTTACACTAACGAAGGATAGTAGGATTTTACACTAACCTAGGATGTTTGGGTTTTACACTAAACTATGAATGTAGGATTGTAGAGATTTTTAAAGGAACCGTAAAACATACCAAAATAATGTAAATTGACTCACCTAGGTAGGGGGGCTGGTATAATTCCTCTGACGTTAATAGACGCCAACAAACATATTTCGCAAGTTTTTTTAATATGTTCTACTTATTTTAACATAACGCCTTCTTGAATATGAACAAGGTAAGCTGTGCAGAACCCATTTATGCAATTTTTGTGGATATAGGATGTTTCCTTCAAAAAAGCCGCTACTGTAGATAATTACTTTTTTTCTACATTTTTAATCAAACCTAGGATTGTGGGGTTTTAATCTTACCTAGGATTATAAGGTTTTAATCTAACCTAGGATTGTAGGGTGTTACTCTAACTTAGGATTGTAGGGTTTTAATCAAACCTAGGATTATAGGGTTTTAATCTAACTTATGATTTCATTATAATCTACGATTTTAGGGCTTTAATATAACCTACAATTTTATTCTAATTAGGATTTTTGGATTTTAAAGTAACTGTTAAACACACCAGACATATATGAATTAATTCACCTACGTACGCGGCGGGTACAATTCCACTGTCCTCGGCCAATTCAACTACCGTTGTGCATGACTTGCACCTTACCTCACCTCAATTATCTAGAGTGATACCCGTCACATAGACGACTGTAAAGCACAGAAGCACGTGTACTTGCGCCCTCCATTCTTAAATCACAAACCTTTGCACGGTCGTTTCAGACAACACAGCTCATGAGCTGCACTGTATTACATCTAAACAGCAACTGAACGCAGTTCAAGTCCGTGCCGACAGCATTACACGGCTATTCAACATGGTGTCTGACGTAAACAAAGCGGCCAAACTCCTCGTATTTTAACTATTTTATTTAGTACGTTCTACTTATCTTATGATTACGCCCTCCTCAATATTAAGAAGGTGGTAATTATCCAGAATATGGGCTTTTCCGAAGAAAACACACTGCATCATGATATTCGTAGTACACTAGCAAACACTTTAGTTGGGAGGGCTATGAAAATCAGGGAAATTGTGGGGTGAAATGCAAAAAAATTATGTATCATTTATGTCAATTAAGTATTTTTACTGCCTTAAATTCAGGAAGACCTAATCACACACACCCTGTTATTCTTTTTCCAGCAAGTTCTAAGCTTTGCAATTGTTTGAGCGGTCCAAATTCATTACCTACAAAACACTGTGTATTTACTCAGCTGCTTATATTGGCAGACTCTGGCTCGGTGCATAACTTTTGGCTATGCGTGAACAGTATTTTTCATGCGAGGGGCCTTACATGAATCTCCAAGCTTCGCAGATGTTCGAGCGTTTCGTGCCCACAACCTACAAAAAACTGCCTGCGTGTCTTGAATCACTGTTTTGGGGATTCACTCCCCTGCTGGTGCTGGGACTCAAGCTCATTGCAATGTTTGGTTACACTTGAATAGTATTTTTAAGTGTGAGGGGGTTATGTTTGAGTGTATTTACACAGGATCATAGTAATTTAACACGAAGTAAACACTGCAGCCTATTCTATGGTTTGGTATAATTTGAATAAGTCTTCTGCATATGACACGACTCTGTGCAAGTAGTACGTAAGTCCTTCCGTACCCATGCTGACATGCAATACTATACAGAACAATACAAATGCTAATTACTGGAGAAATGACTTCGCTTACCGCAGCTAACTCAAATAATACAAAACTTATTTATTATTATTTTTAAAAAACCATTTCTTCTCATTTGAGACACTTCCTTGTCTCATTTTGCCATTTTTTTGCCTAAATAAATACTTAAAACTTTTTCACTTTTACTAGTAATTTAATATTCAGTGGAGCGCGACTTAACACGCCCGTCCATGTAAGAAGATAGAATATTCTGTCCATAATGCCTTCCAAACGGAACGTTGTCCGCAATAAATTACAGCAGAAAAGTACTCAATCTTAATGAAATTTAAAATAAATTACACGTTCTTCTCCCAAATAATTCATCCTCAACACAAATTAAAATATTCATTACAAACTTTGCATCAACTGGATGTTGCTACCAAAAATTCAAAACAAAAATCCTGAACTGAATTATAAAATACAAATCTAACTAAACTTACATTCCTAACAAAAAAATTTAAAATTTTAATATTTATATAAAATAAAAAAATACATAAACACAAAATAAAATTAAGTCCTTCAAAGTTTTGAAAACTCGTAGTAGAGTCCAAAATACCTGGAATGTATGAAACCAAAATATAAAACAACATGTATTACAGAGATCCAAAAACAATGCAATACCTGAAGACTAAAAAAATTAAAAGGAAAAGAAAATGATTATTACACTTGAAACACACATAAATAAAAATAAAAAATCCAATTTATAAATATAATAATTACTCTCTCTGCAGTCACATGCTGCAATGGAGACTTTCTCAAAAAGTGGTGGGACATGTTGAAAATGGTGTTTTTGGCAATACTGAAGTTATTTTATCATTACCACATTGGCATGTTTTTGTATTCAGTTGACATCCAAAATAATGCCAGAAAGGGAGGAGGGTGATGTTTATGAAGATCCGAGAAGTTGAGTACAAAAGGTAACATTACAAAAACAATAGGGTTAATCTTCAAATACTTCAAGGGCTTACCCATTGATTCACTATTGTCAGGATTATATTCTGTTAGGTTAGGATTGTAGGTTAAAAGAATTTTCCTATGTGCTGTCATAAATTAACATATCCCAACAGTGCATAATCACTTTACGTCAGTCACTAGGAGTCTAAACTTTATAAACAAGCTTGAAACATTGCCATAGATAAAAATCACATTAAGCGTTCTCGCCCATTTTGGGCAGATACTACTCTTGGCAGTTAACAGGAAATGATGCACTTTTGTGGTGAAATGTGTACATACCAATGAAAAAATTAGCTTTTCTTGACCAATTCATCAACTCTTCATACGTCCAACATCCCAAGGATCTAACTATTAAAAATAAATGGCCAAGAATCTGCAATAACTTCAAATGGGTAAATTTCCAGAAAGCAAGATTAATCCAAAACTGTTGAAGCATTTGAATTTGCAGACTCCGTTCTTATTTCACCAAGTTTCATACAGTTGAACTGGGAAGGCACTACAAACAAACAATGAACCTACACAAGTCGACCTAGTGCCAGACTTGTTCAGTGGCAACAATGAAACTGTCAAGAGCATCATCAAAAAGCACTACTAGTTTAGTGCATCAGTCAAACACAATGTTTGTTTGTTCACAGCTTGAATCACAGATTTTCTCCTCTGTAAACAAAATGTGACAGAAATGGGTTGTTGATCTGAGAATCTGCTCTAAAATAAACATCATTATATTAGAATTATGGGCTGACTGAAGTAGTAGTAAGAAGGCTAGTACAGGCAAAATCATTATCTTCTTTTCAGCCCCCCTCCCCCCCCTCTTATTTCTACTTCACACACATGTTTCACAAAAGTTGTTAAACTTGGCAATTACCCTTTATCGAACTTCGTGATGCATGTTTTGATATTACACATTCCTCAGCCTCAGCACTGTACCTATTCTGCCAATGGTGGTGGGTTGTATTCTGCTGTGAGTTATTTAAAGTTGTAGCTTCAGGCATGGCAGATGAATATGCTGGTTTGCCAAGTTCCTCAAGGATCTCCCATTCCCCCTACACCTGTGCTGCTCCATATCTACCTCGCCTCACCCTCATTGGCTCCCAAGACGTTAAGAGCTGCCCACACCTCTCCTTTCCACCACAATGTATAGGGAAGGGTAACTGAATATATTTTTGTTTGCAGACCACCACTGCGGAGGAAATATGAACCGGTCAATCAACTGGGAGGATGATGCACGCCAGACAGTACTCAGTGGCCATGCAATATTGGGACGCACCAGCGAAAGCCTGGCCCGTTCTCAGCGCACTGCTATAGAAACTGAAGAGATCGGCACAACAGTCGTCACTGAGCTCGGTGAGCAGAGAGAAACACTCTTGAGGAGTAAACAGCGTGTGTCTGAAACAAACGAAGGGCTTTCTCGTTCCCATGCTATTCTTCGCAAAATGGTGTGCCATGTTATTACAAACAAACTCATCCTTATCATCATTATATTGTTGGAACTCTTCATTCTTGCTGCTGTGGTGTTCTTGAAGTTCTTCAACAAAAAATGACTTGCTCCTGTTTTGTAAATAGCCTACAAAAATATTGGACTAACATTTTGTATTGTGTAAAGAACTGATACTCTGAATGTTTATTTGCTAAATTTTTTGGAAAAAATGTGTGAGGTCAGTAATAGTTCCTTTACTGTGTTGTGAAAGATAAAGATGGAGAGGGTTCAAGCTGCTAGTATACATTAGATAGTAACACCATTCATTTAAATAATAATTATAATGAGAAAAATAGTACTATTGCTGAGCAGGGGCATTATTCTCTAACTTTTTACTGTCTTAAAATAAACACAGTTACAGTGTAACTAGCTGTAAGAGGAACAATGGAATTTGCAAGATGTCGCCATGAGATTGTTTCAGATACAGTATGGCCGTAGTTACATAAAGATACACTAATAAAATGTCTTTAGACGGCAGTGAGAAGAAAAGGGCCAATGTGTTAAGGTTTATTCTAAAGCAAACCCACTCTAGATAGATAAAATAAATATTAAAATGCCCTGAAGAGGAAAATTATTAGAGTATATTTCTGCATAAATATAAGGTGCCTTGAATATATTTAAAAATTACATTTGATTTTTTGTTATAAAAAGTAGGTAGAATGCACAAGTACTCACAGGGCGATACTCGTGAATAGACACACGTAAACCAAAGTCAGAAGAACACGTTTTCCATGTGGGTGTGCGACATTTAACTAGCTAGACTAGCTGTATCAGTTTGCGAAATGTAGCACATCCGCGTGGAAAATGTGTTTGTTCAACTTTTGTTTATGTGTGTATCCACGAGTACCACCCTGTGAGTACTTGTACATTGTCTACTTTTTATAATGTAATCAGTAGCTTAGCGGTCTATTCCTGCCATATCTCATTTAATTTTTGTATTGCTCTTAAGCTTTGCTGTAATGAATCTATTCTACTCATCTCATGAAGCTCAAAGTGACTAGGACCATCTAAAAGCAGATTGATTTCAGAACAATCAGCAATGTTGCCAAACCTATGCACATCACAAAGACAGTCGTAAAGAGATGCTGTATAGAGAATACCACACAGGGAGTAACTGTAGCTCTGCGGTTATTATAAAGATGCTTGCAGTAAGTATTTCAGGAAGCAAGCTTAAGTTACAGAATAGAGTCCTAGGGAACCTATTATTTAACTTTTTGTTGACTTTAAGTGAAGACAGTTATTTATATTTACAGTCATAGGCAAAATCGTATTCTGTAATTCACTATTGTCTTGGCTTTCTTTCAAATGTCGTATAACTGTCCTTGTATAAGGACAGGCCAACAAGGTGTCTTTATGAATGAGTGTAGTGAAAATGGCCACTGTAATATTTACACAAGAAAATAAGTTGTATAGGGCCTAGTTGTACATTTAAGAAGTGTATTTTATTTTTTGCCTCAGTGCTTCAGTATTATTTTGTGATGCTTGATATGAATTAGGGTTAGCTGAAAAAGTTTATCGTAGGTAGGTAAGTTATTTGGAAATGAAGTAGGAAACAATTACCACTCATAATTCACTAATTTAACAAAGTGGTAAAAGGCACACTATAATAACCAAACATTTATAAGTCAGCAAGGCAATTAATTTCACAACAGAGCCTACAGCTACCAAACCTAAATCTGTGCACAAAAATACCAATAAATAGTTGTCTTACTAAACATTACATAGACAGTTACAAGAAAGCTAAAGTTATGAGAATAGGGCCACAGGAAAGGACTAAGTATTTAAAGTTTTGTTGGAATATTTTGAAGTATATTTTATTAATGTATTATCAGTTATGAAATTCATCAGCTGTGTTTATTTTCACTGTAATATAAAATGCATGTTGAAATATATTTCCTATTGTTTACCAAAACCTTGTGTGATCAATGTTGAGGTAATCAAGAGTTAGCCAAAAAAAGCTAACCATGAGTGTTTTGTGAAGTTACAGCATGTGAATTATTGTACTTTGGTTAGTTCTGTTAAACATTAGTATATATATGTTTACGTACACAAACGTGCATGTATGTACACAACTCTTAGTCTTAAAACCCTGTGAGACATTTGTTTTAACAACGTGCTCATGCATTTAATTTATCTAGAGAAGTGCTGGTAAATATTGCAGTAGATTATGTGATACCAGTGTTTGTTGCTAAGCAAGCAGTTATTTTGTTTTTTATTTTTTTATACTCCCAAATTTAGAGTTGGAACATTTATATCAGGGACAACACTAGTTTTTCTGTTGTAAAGTTGCTATTTATGTTAAAACAGTGTTACAATATATATGCAAATGGCAGTGACCGGTATGTGCAGGTAGTTTTCATTAAACCTGCAAGGTACAGGACATTCTTTCAATAGTAGGTTAGCATTGAACTGGTGTGCTGGTTTGTAATGTCTTACAAGTGTCTGGAACATAAATTGTCATATACATTGGTTGAAGCTTACACATTTTTGGAAACAAGTGTAGAAAAACTAACAAAGGACAATCTTAGGTAACTGTGTGAGCTAATGTTTTGTCAGCTTGATACTCTGTAGCAAGACAGTATTTTCCTGAATGTTTATTTATTTTATTTACATCTGAACTGAGACAGTATTTTGGTCCTAAACACCTTTGTCTGTAATTTTTTCAGTTTGTTTTGGTTAGCATTGTAACATTAGGACAACCTCTCTTAAATTTATTATTTTCTAGTTATTTATTGAATCGTGGTAAAGAGTACTGTTTATATTCCGTGGCAGAAGTATAATATGCTATTTTTATTTTCTCTTGGCACTAGAGCCTGTAAAAACACACGGAAGTTTATTTATTTGTACCTTAGAGGAATGATATTTTAATAATTTTCTATATAAGTGTGTGATATCAGGAAATGGCTTTAGCTTAGATTTTAGCCAGGTTAATAGCTTTTTGTGTAAACCCAGGGACTCTCAAACTATCCATAATTTTAGACAGTCCAGCCTAATTTTGGTTTCTGAAATTTCTTGTTAAAATTTGTCATGACTGCTCATGGTAAGTCTAGGAGAGGTGTAGAGGTGCCTCTAAGTCTAGTTTAAATGTGCATGGGCAGAGAAGGGCCTTGAAATGCCTGTAGATTTCGAGTGATTATTTAAACTGATGCTGTTAATTCCGCTTTGTCCAGATGAGTATAAGGGCGTACATGAATGTTCAATCTGTAACTACAAGGAACTTTCTGTTAAAATTTAAGATCAAGAGTCTTCAATTTCATTTGAAACTTTTCTTTTAGTGGTTTAGAAAATTTTTGCTTTATTAATTTGTTAAGAACGTACTAAAGGTCTGGGAATTTTCAACTCGTATTCATGCGCGCGAGCCGAGGTGCCATTAATTTTAAAATTGGAATATAATGTGATTTGTAAAAGAGAGGTAATAGTTAATTTCGCTGGAAAGTTTTAACGTTGCTCTGATTCAGCATTCAACTTATTTGCTCTACAATCCATCCAGTTGAACTTCTGTTTTTAACTTTACCGTAATTTTCTTTGAACACTTCTTTTTTTCTCTTGCAGTAAAATAATTGATTTAGCTATTTTTGTGTAGTGTTGGAAATAGTAACATTTTGTGAATCCCATTCATACAAATTGTATGAAATTTCACTGTTCTTGCATCTTACACAAGTGTTTTTTTACGAGCACTATCAGTTTACAAGGGTAAAAATACCGGTTTCTGTCAAATACACACACCACAATATTTTATCGCGTTCAGATCTTAAAACTAACGCAACATACATTTAACATCATTAACAACACATTTAATAATAAATGTATACCCTACTATATAGAACACAGAGTGGCCCGACCGTCAAAAAATCTAGTGAGTAATTTGCCAGAGCTGAGCCCTATTTTCTTCGTAGTTGGCTGCATAACTTGCGCCACAAGGAGAGCGAAACTGTATCAATACATTGAGCATGCCAGGGACACGTATGTACATAGTGAAAGGAACATGAAGCAGTAATAAAAGTTTAATTAATACGCAAGAAGGCGAGAACCCAGGAAATGTCTGATGTGACAGAAACATAACAGTAAATGAAAATACAATTTCTGTATCGAGCACTAGCACTAACACCAGTGACCCTCTTACACTAGCAGATATTACACAATGCATACAACAGCAGAGTTCTAGTTTGCGAGAACAAAGTGAAACTTTTTCTGTCCAAATGGTTATACAGAATTTGAGTTTGCAGGAACGTATAGCACAGCAGAATTTGGATTTATGGGAACAAATGGCTCAACAGTTTAACAGCAAATTTGAGCACGTAAGTCAGAAACTTGAGGTAGTAAATGGTAAATTTTCAGATATTACAAATAAAATGGACATTAACTTTCAGACGTTGCAGTTTCAGTTTGCCAACATAAATGCAGGCATGAATGTTTCACAACCAATGTGAATGTTCAAGCTGAATCAGTAATCACATCCAGCAAGTGATTCACAACACATAAATTCAGAACACACCTCTGAAGCCGTAAAGCCCGATTCAGAGGTTCAAAACAAATTTTTCTGAATTACAGTTGCAAGAAACCTCGAACGAACTCGTCTAGCAAATGGAACATGAAAACAAGCAAGAGACAAACATTTTGTCACAACACTGTGTTACGAAAAAATTTGAGGAAGTTTTGTAATCACACTCAAACAAGACACAGACGTACACGTTGATTGCACCGTGTATGCACTGCCAGCCAGCAGTGAAACAAATTTAATCAGACGTTCGCACACTGCTTCAAGTGTATAGAATGTTTAAGTACAGTTGTTCTTTATTGTACCTATGAAGGATGTAATACGAGTAGGAAGCTACCAGAGCAGACAACTTTGTGTACTACATGCATACTAAGGCTTACCTTTGCATTACAAGTACGTACAGGATATTTTCATTCTCGTAAGGATGAAGATTGTATCCAGCATTGTGTTAAGTGGATTGAAATATTGTACCAGTTGACCTCACCTTATCCATCACCCTGGCAGGACCAGAATGTTCCCTGTTGACCCACGTGGAAATGCAGACACATTAAAGGGAACGTCTCGCTGGTCAGCGCTCGTTTGAGATATGTTACGGCGTTTTGCCAAGACTTGACTTACCTACAACCACAGAAGGCCCGGAGAAGATACGCCAAGAGATGGTCAAATTGATTCAGAAACACCTCTACACAGCAGCCGAGAGCGGCAAGAAACACCACAAAGCAAGAAGCATTCTGTTGCGCTGAATGACTGGGTTCTTCGAAGAACGAATCCTGTTAGTTTTGACACGTAAGCAGTTTCTTTTGTTTGAAGGGCCGTTCCGAGTGACAGGTGTCGCAAATATTAATTGCTATGAGTTATCTTAACACTGATGGAACACCAGTAGGAAAGTCAAATATCACTCGGCTAAAACCATATCAAAAACCCAGCTTGAATATGCAGTCAACACCTGACAAATGGCTTGTATAGGAATTAGATATGCGTAGAGTTGGGTCAAATTGCTTAATACACTATTATAAGGTCCTGCAAGTAGAAGAGTTTAGGAATAAATGTTTATATACTGCTTATTGTGTTATGTCATATATAGTTTATTATGTTATTTTAGGGTACTATATTTTGTGTTATGTTAATGTATTGCTGTATTTATGCCAAGCCTCAAACGCTCGTGTAAAGACATTCCAGCTACAATGCACTTGATGTAATTCCATTGCCTGAGCGTAGCTCCAGACTCCAATTTTTGCCGGCTAATAAGTTTTACCGCTGCCGTTACTGGAAATTAAGTCTGAAGAGAACAGTATTCGATAAGGGCTAGAACATGATGAAGATAATAGTACCTCCTTGGAAGCAGGTAACTATGTCAACAATCCGGCCATCACTTATGGCTGCGATGTTACACAGGTCAACACCCTATGCACACTTGTGATACAATAAAACAATCCTAACCATGTTTCTGTAGACGATAGTATACTCTGTACCATGTAAGTTGGCCAGATTCTGACAGGTCTGCAAAAGTAGCGCCACTGTTTACATCTGACTACGTATCCTTCAGCCAACAGCTGGTCGGCCACATGGCAACAATGTTTATTTTTCATGCTGTCATCAGCCGATCCCCTTGTCAATGTACTGTTTGTGGGACATTTTAGGCAAATTTGCTACTCAGAAATACGTAGCTACAATTGTAGTAATAGTAATAAGTACATAAATCATTAATCAGTAAATTATGTTAAAGGGCAAAAATATAAATAATTAATTAAAAATATAGTAACTCAAAAAAATGTAATACTATAATATTTTTAAAATATTTTAGACTGGCATCTGTCTAAAAAAAATTAGTAGGTTATAAAAGTAAAAATGTAAAGCCTTGCAAAAAATTTAATATTGGCTAGCTCTTTTTCATTTGTCAGAGACAGTGAATTTGGGACAACATTTGCGAAATGGTAGTTGTAACTATTATCACACGTTGGACATTATAGCTAATATATTCGAGTTGGAAATGTGTGACATGAATAACGTTAGAATTGCTTAAAAACTATTCACATGTGTCCCACTTTCTTTGGAAACCGGGAAATGGACTTTCGGAGAACACTATGGCGTATAATTTACGTAGACAAACGATTACCTGCCGAATAGAAATGACTAGTACTCAAAATCACTGTACACAAAATATATGTTACTTTAAAAATTATGCAGAGCTCGCGAACAATAAATTTATATATATCGCACACAAACGCTATTGTTTTCTGGCTGGTAATGCTTTGTAAAAATTTTGATAAATGGTGCGTATGTCAGAGCTGCTTTGCTCAATAGATTGCTTTTTGTAAAGTGGACTGTTCTTCTATTACTAGCTTGGAACTACACGAATTTGAAATATATTCGTCAAATTATTAGAAAAAATAATTCAACAATATTTCTGTATGCTTTTGGAATTAATGTCAAGCACGTAACGAAAGCGGGGTTGGAGGCGGGTGATTAAGACTTGAAAAAAGGTTCTGAAATTGTGTTTCATTTGGATACGGGTCGTTTTAATGTGCCTTTCATTTTGAACACCTATACATTTCTACGTTAGCACGAAGTTTAGTTTCCAACACCAAAAACCACTGTTTTATGACCACGTAAAATAAATTGTATTTATTAACCTAGGAACTCTTTCTTATCGCGTATTGTCGGCTGGTCTAATGTGCATCGGCAGTGCATTCAGAATAGCCAACGCAATATTAACTTTTGTTTGTTCGTGCATCAGTTGATACAGGATTTTGTAAATGGCACTTTGTTTGTTTCATATACATCAAGTTGCCACTCACTGACTGTCAGAATCTGGCCAACTTATACACTGAAGAGCCAAAAAAAATGGTATAGGCGTGAGTATGCAAATAACAGAGGTATGGAACCAATCAGAGTAACGCAATGCGGTCGGCAGCTAGATCGGTTTCTGCTGCTACAATGGCAGATTATCAAGATTTAAGTGAGTTTGAATGTGGTGTTATAGTCGGTGCACTAAAGATGGAAATACATAGCATCTCAGAAGTAGCGATAACATTTGGATGTTCGCGTATGACCATTTCACGAGTGTACCATGAATATCGGGAATCCGGTAAAACATCACATCTTCGACATTGTTGCGGCCGGAAAAGATTGTGAAATAACGGCACAAACGACGACTGACGAGATTCATTAAACATGACCGATGTGCAACCCTTTCTCAAATTGGCGGAGATTGGATTTGTGGACCGCCCTGCAGTATTCATGGTGTGAATTACCTCCTACATACCTTCAGACATTAGTCGAGTCCATGGATATTAGGCAGGTGTACCAGTTTTTTTTGGCCCTTCAATGCATGAACTGAAGTATAGCATACTTACAATTGTGGTTATTCCAAGTATATCAGGATACCAGGGCGTATTTTCATTTATTTACTGATTATTTCTTGTTGAAAACTTTTATAGTGTCTTCTTGGAGTCCAGTGTTGCAGATATTCCACATCCTTATTTTATTCATGATTAAAGTACTATTGTTGAAATGTACATATTTGTAGTGTAAGTTCTGTTAATATTCTGTAAATATATTTCTATAGTTATTTATCATCATATAAGTATTTCACCTAATTCTTGACTCTGTATAATTAAATAATTTTGCACATTTTGAGTTTAATTGTTTAACTGATATCAATTCCACAATAGAAATGCTATTTATTGAAGAGTTAGGAAAATGGAGCATTTTGCTCCTGAACCCATCTTTCTATAGCGGTTCGCATCAGGTCTTCAGAAAACGAAACTTAGAAGTTTATGATTTTTGGCAATATGCCCACAATGAATTTACATCTCCATATCACCCTCTTTTGCGAACATGGTAGTTTCAAACAGTGATACTTTTCTAACGGTGAACTTAGACTTGAATGGTAAGAAGAGGATCTCTACAGTGAACATTTCACACCATGTCAGTGTTTTTCAGTATTAAATCTGAATGAGCTTGCATCAAATGTTTTAAGTAACTAGTACCAAAGGATTTCACACTTGGTTTTTTCACACTTAAACACCAATTTTAATGCATGCATTAAATGCCTATCTTCCGATCACAGTGCACATAGACGCTCTGCAGTTTTAAGTGCAATTTTGCCCTTGTGATAGTCCGGTGTGCTGACGAGTTCTCACCAGTGAAGAGCAAAGCAGAAGACGACAAACAACTTCGTGACGTGGATGTGATACAACTAATCACCATCCTACCCACCTGCTATCGGCACAAGGCGACCTGGGAGTCATGCTTGCCAACTCTATGTATGTGTATTTTGCATGTTTTGTAACACTATTATGTGGTACATTATAATCATAGTAAGATCCTAATTCAAAGGCTTGTAGGGTACATGGAGAATGGTCCAGCAGCAGCAATGATAAATACTTAAAAATAATTGTTATTTGACATAGATGTGGGTGTCTATAAAGAATTACTGATTTTGCGACGTTAAAGACATTTATACAATGTTACTGCGGCGCACGTATAAATTATAACGGAGAATGATTCTCATTTTTTTAGCCTAAGCAATGTAATTTTTCTTCAGAGTGAGTTGTCAGGAATTTGTTGTTCGATTTCGGTTGACTGGCATTCTGAAGCAAAATGTAAACTATTCTACTTTAATTGCCTTGGAATGTGCTAAGAACTGTGTGATATGATGCTATACGTCAGGAACAGGGAGACATTACTGTGGAAACACACAGAAAGGAAAACAAGTTATATTGGACTCCCTATGTACTGTGGAGTGTTTTTTTTTTTTTTGAACTGTAAAACAATTTCTTACATCCGGAATTTCAGTAGATGCGAGTTCTGACATGTGCATCAATAAAATGCAACTCCTAACCTCATTAGACGTAATGTTGAGTATAACTAGAGCTGTATATTATCTGTGAATAACGTGCAACAAAACAAACACAATAAACATGGGAAATTCTAAAAAGTATTACTGTATTGGTATGTTAAAAAAAATTTCACTTAGACTCATTTAAATAAAGAATATAACATCTCAAAATATTGTACATAATTGATTGTAATCCCACACCGAATGCCAGCCAATTTTTTGGATGTCCGCCATACACTCAATCAGCTAAGAATATGGAGAGAGTATCGACCGACAATGTGTTCACAGCAGGCACAATTGAATAAGCCCTTACAGGATATCAGTTTATTCAAAAGATGCGTCTATTAATATAAATCCTTTAATGTCCCCGCAGGAAGTTACTGAAAATGGACTTTACGCTTGGCAATACAAGTCGCTCGACGTTCAAACAATTTTTTGGCGTCAAGAGGAGGTCAAGTATATGCTTCTGGGCATATCATTATATTTGGAAAGATACTGTCCATTGAACTAAATTAATATTTCAGTTTAAAATCATGTTGATACGAGGGTTATTCGGAAAGTAAGGTCCGATTTCTTATAAAAAACAAACCATCACAGAGTTTTTCAAAAACTTTCCTTACATGTTTCTCTATTTTTCTTCATAGTTTGCATATTTGTTTAAACATTTGTCATAACGTTCTACAATTTTTGTACGCCTAAGTCATAGACGTCTGCCGCCTGCGAGGATAACCAGTCTGTAACTGCTTCTTTCACCTCATCATCTGTGACATCTAAAAATTTATCACCTTCCTTATATCGGTCCAAAAAATCAAGAGCTCAAGCCATTCTTTTCATTTGGTGTTCCTCAGTAAGCAGCCTGGGAACCCAACATGCGCACAATTTGTGAAATTGCAAATTATCAGAGACAATTTTGTGCAAAGTAGTTCTACCCACATTAGGAAATTCCAATGCTAAAGTTGAAATTGTGAATCGCTGGTTTTCACGAATCTTTTCATCCACGGATTTGACCAAATCTTCTGTGATCACTGATGGTCGGCCTGATTGCGGTTCATGATGGACATTTTCCCATCTGTCCTTGAAAACTCTCACCCACTTACACACTTGACTTATCTGTCGATGAACTTCCGCTGCTGAAACCGAATCACTGACAGTATTCCACAATCGGCGGACTGATCAATTGTTTTAAACATTTTGAACTGACACTGTAAACAGCACACTGCAACAATGCCAATGGCGTCACTTGGCGAGCAAGGTGTGCCGGGAGTCAGTGCGCATGCGCGTTACAATGTTCGCGCGACATTCAATTAGCTACGGCGATTCGGACCTTACTTTCCGAATAACCCTCGTATTACGCCAGATACAATTAAATACCAACTTTAAGGGAAAACATCTTTGCAAATAGTAATTCGTTACAATGTATTATTGCATAACATTTTCAGGCGAAACCATTTGCTTAAAAATACTAGTGATGATAGGTGCGGCTATTTTGAGCGACAGATAATCTTGATTGAATTTCTATGACCACCAGGCGCACTTTATTTGCTCTGCGGCCAGGCATGTAAGGGGTAGCGGCCAGGGGAGTGGACACTTCCCCCCCCCTAGACAACAGGGGAGGATAAAAGATGTGTGGCTGAGAGAGTGAAAAAAAAAAGGGGGGGGGGAGGTGTCTAGATCACCATGCTGGCTGCTAGGTAACAGTTTCCCTTCTCGTCACTCGTCAGGTGTATAAGAGGGGAGGGAACAAACCAGACTCGTGCCGTAGAGCAGTGATAGTCGGCCTAATCCCCACCCCCCCAGGTTACAGGACCGGAGTATATTTTGATTGACGCAATATCTGATAAACGATACAAGCAGGTAGCTTTTATGATTATTTATATAGGCGTCTTGCCAGGACCACTGAAAATTAGTTGTGAATATGGTCTATTGTATTGGTACATGTGTTTTCAGTAGAGTCCACTGCACTGCCAGCATACAGAGTTAAGATGAAATTTCCTTAGTAGTTTCGTAGATATAACACACCGAGCAAAAATGTTTACGACTGCCATTCTGATAAGTGTCTGATCCACTCAAGATGAATCAGTTTATGTGGCCTTCCGTACTGTTACTAGTTTACCAGAGGAATCTATTAATTATTTTTTTTTTGGAGGTGTGACATAAAATTTTAATTTGTCATGTGTCGGTATCTTACAAAATGGTCCACAAATTTGACCTGCCAGCATACAAAGCTAGGTTGGAATTCATAGTTGTTTCAATGATATAGCGTACAAAGCTAAAATAGTTATACTATTCAGCAACCTGCAGCATTACTACTTGTTTACCTTTGTAATGACGCAATATACTTAATTTGTCGGGACTTGGATGTAAAATTCTTTCGTATGTATGAAGCTCGGGAAAGTTTCAGTATATTTTTATCGGGTTTCAGTTTTAAGCCGTGGTGGCAGGTTCCCACGTTTGATTATCGAGCAGACGTGTACTTTTGTAGTTTAATGGGCGGACGTTTGCTGTGTTCGTTTATCAGGAGTCCGGTAGTGTTTCATTTCAAACATCGTGTTTCTTTTGAAGCGTCAACATTAATTAGATTAGTTCCTTCGGCGCCGTTTTGTTATACGAGAAGTTCGTTATCCGGAGGTGAGTGCGTCAACAAGTTTTTGTGGACCGCGAAGTTCGTTCTTGTTGACAGCACAGTTTTAGTTTCCTGCGACGCAGTTACGATATCGGTAACGGGCGCAGCAGTATCGATGTCAGGCTGAGCGTGGGACAGCGCAGTTCTCACGCTGCTGCGAGATGATAGGCGCTTATCACAGGAGAAGGGGGGCGATAGGCCAATATATACTGGTGGTGCCTATCGCCTGGGCAACAAAGTAATCAACTGCTGAAGNAGTATTCGAGCAGTCTTCTTCTTCAGTGTCGTCAGAGAAAGTCGTCGTAGTACAATGATAGTTTAGGCCGCGTTCGGGCAGGACGGTAAACCCCACATCGGCAACTAGACTTTTATTTCATTTCTCAGCCGGTGTGGGAGGTAGCAGTAATTATTTATTCTTCGGGCCAGTTAAACCACTGTGACGCTGTTCGGTACCTGTAAATTTATCTCCGAACGGTTCGTACTCTGCCTATCGGTAATTAATCTGTGAACTGTTGTCATTCAAAAGATAAATAAATATATAGAACTAACTAACTTGGAACTTGAACTTTCTTTCATAATAACACGGTGTCCATTCATTTGTCTCTCGTGTTTCTACCCTGAGCAACAGCAAGCCGTGGCAAGTAAACAGTCGGCAGTGTAAGCGGCGAAACGTTACAATATGGCGCCCAACGGCGAGGCTGCATGTTTTTAAATAACGTAGTAACGAACGCACTATCCGCATCGTTACACCTTGTTTGGTAAGAATATGATAATTGTTTTACAAAGACATGACAAAAACATTACTCATTTGTGTGGTGCTGTCTTACAAAATGGCTTAATTAATAAATAAATAATTAATTTTACAGAGGCTCCATATACACGTTTTAACGGCATTCCTCTACTCTGCTGCACCAAAAGTTTCAACATTCAAAAGCCCTCACAGTTCACAGCAGCGGCGACAGTTCCAGGCGCGTAGGCAATACCAACACACAGACTGTTGCCACAAACAAACAGTTGTGTATGTTCGTTGATGTAGGGTACGCGTTGTTTACAGTAACATTGTCCGCCATCATTGGCTGTGCAGTGGTCTTACACGCATGTAGGTAGTATTGCCTGCATATCAGGTGAGGAATCTAGCAGAATCTTTGTGTGGGTTTCATGCAGTTGCAATAAGGGGACCATTCTTGTTTCGTAGGTCATACTGCTCAATTAACCACATCAAATTTTCATAATTCAAGACTAAAATGAAGTTGCTGGCAATGAGAGGGTGGCCACCACTGTTATGGGAGTGTTGTTAATGTGAGTTTGCTCTTAGGTTGAAGATCCCGATAACATAAAACAATGTTCTGCGAATTTTATTTTAATCTCACCTGGTTTCCCGATATTTCACAAAATTACATTCCTAAATCTCCATTTTCGGACACCCTTAATATTTATTTTAGGTACAAGTGTCCTATATATGTTTGCCACTTGATTTTGCATAAAGAATCACCTCACGAAGTTTGTCGGCTGAAACTCAGCCCCACCTGTAGACTGAATAATGCAGACAGTAAATGTACCAGTAGATGCTGGGGAAGACTGAACAGTTTTGTTTTATCAATAAATAATTCAAACTTTTCTGAGAACTAATATACAGAAATGTGTGTAAAAAAAACACCTGAAAGGTGGAGGCATATTTTTTTTTGGACTTGCAACGTTGAAGCAAACGAAGCACTAGTAGTGTTTATAAATGTATATTTTTTATTCTGCATGTATACCTCATTTTGGTGTGTGTAATTTGTAGGAAAAACACTTTTTTTTACATTACAAGAAAGGGAAAAAAATTGATCCTCACGATGATGCTTGTCCAAAATACTGAGCAGGACAGAATAAGAATGAGGCTCACAAGCAACATGTAAGACGAACTGGAAATAACTACAGGACTTCAATATTCATTATATATTATTTTTTGGCATTAAAATTATTTTGATTGGAAAATCTAGCAAAATAAATAATAACAATAATTCTCAATAATATTCACCTAATCATAATCTATTGTACATAGGCAGATACCCAAACCTTGACAATGATCTCAAATGAAAGTCAAAATAAAAAATACCTAGTACAAGCACAGTCACATCTTACAGTGTCTTTAGTTGCACTTAAAGTAAATTCTTTGCACTGCTGTTAAATTCTGTTGTTCACAGTATACACAACTTGTCTGTAATATTTCCAAACAAATGCACTCTTATCAATGAACCAAGATATGGATACAAAAATATGCAGATTAAAATAATTTTGACTTGGCTCCTTTGCTGAAACTTATGTGAATAAATCATACAGTAATTCTACACTACATTACTATTTAAAAGTACAATAGAAATGCAGTCATTTCTTGAAAAAAGAAAAACAGACCCCATTAAGGACATGAACTACAGTAATTGGAGTTGTGCTGTTGCCCCCTCCTCCTTTTCCGGCTAATTGAAGTCTTCATTCAATTTGAGTGCACTCAAAATCCAAGTTCTTGAACATGTAGGGGTGTTCACGATTTGGCTAGGCGCAAAACGTGCAAGATGACCTCATCCACGGTCTGGTTGTTTAAGAGTGTCTTCACTGCAGAGTCATCGATGACTACAGTGAAGAGCAACTTAGCATTCTCACGCAGCCGGTCTGTGTAGCCAAGATCTTCAGGTCCCATGGGCTGGTGGCCACATCGCTTTATAACAGCTTCCAGGAGCCGGTCCACTGGAGCACTTGGCCACCTGGCATCACAGAACAAGCCACTGCAATGAGTTGTTTAAAAGATTCTTGCAATGGTCGTTAATGATTTAAGTGAAATATTTTGAACATACGCCAGTACTTCACTATGTCTTCACAGAAAAACATGTCTCAGACTTGGTTTTCTGTGATAACACAGTGAAGCAATGGCTTATGTTTTAAACATTTCACTTAATAAGCCATGCAATGTGAGATGTTTGTGCTTCACACACATTTCATGATGTCAACATACAACATTAATATAGCCAGTATTCTTTAGCATTTAACACACAGCTCCAAGCGGCCTCGTCCAGTCACGCGGACCTGGTGCGTAGTCTGTTGGGACTGTACACCCCACAGCACTACCAGGCACCGGCTCACACATCAACAGCGCCCACTGGCGCCACTCAGCACAGTGCCAGCAGAGCAACCCTCACAGGGGCGCTACAACCTACGACTAAGCAAGGCCCAGCCGTCGGTTCCAGTGTGCTGTGCCTGACTGCGCAGCTACCCAGCGTATGATGGCGTGGCGCACGAATGGTCTCCTGAGGAATGGGGAGGGGGGTCATTTGACGTGAGCCCAAACTCAAAGATCTTCACTACATCACAGTACAACAGCAACCCCGGGCCGACGACAAGGACGTCGGGTGAGGCCGTCAGCAACAGTATCTCGACGGTGTTTGGGAAAGCACCACACGAGTCAGCTGACGGTCCCACTTTGATCCGACCATGTGGGCGACACCAAGACAGCCTCGTGGTTCGGATCCTAACCGATCAGCACGTGTGCTCACACTCAGCACTGCGCCACCAGGACATAGCACGTGTGAAGGCTTCGTAGCGCCCCTGATCAGGACATATGTGAACAACCAACGCCATCGCGTTGCCTACTCATTCCCAGTTTACCCAAAGTGTACACCACTGTGAACTGTGTTTTTAAACGTAATTTCAAATTACATCAAAGTGAAGTGCCAACGACTTCCTCCTTGGGGCATGGGCTTCACCTGTGCCAACCTAAGTTTAGCTGCCACAGATGTCACCTGACTGGCGGCAATTTTTGTTTATGTATTTTCCTTTTGGCATAGTGAGTGTAAAATTGTATATGTTTATTTTGCAGCAGTCAACTGGTTTACGGACTCGGATAGACACGTTTCCAGCACTACGTGCACGTAAACTTAACAACGCGAAAGTGTGTTGTCATTAATATTTCAGTAGTTTGTAGAACACCTAAGTTTTCATTAGGGACAATGATCAGTCCATACCTGCCAACTTTAGGAAAATTTTGTAAACACAACAAAATTATTAAATTTTTGNTCATAATTAGGAAAATTTTGTAAACACAACAAAATTATTAAATTTTTGAAGAAAAATTACACTAAACAATGCAGGCTTACCATACATACTACCGCTTAACATGAAAAGGGCCCATTACGCTTGACTACACTAATAATATAACTAAAAAACATAATATGTTAATATTTTATTACCTTTCCACTTTCAGTGGAATGTAAATGAAGCATCAGAGCACAGCAATTTTAAAGATGTAACTAAAGCCTGTAGCTTTCTCCCAGACATCTACATTGCATTGTTAGCTTAATTGGTTAAATCTGCAATAAAATAATGAACTAAAACTATCTTCCTACTTAAATTAGAGCACTATGGAGTCATAAAACTATTATCTATTTTTACTATGCTGTTGTATTCTGCTGTTTATGTTGAGATGGAACACTGTGGTTTTAAAGAAGCAGCTCTGGCTTTCTTGACTTTCTTTAGGAATTCTCCACTAACATTTTGTTCATAACATAAGCCTGATTTCCTGCATTTCAAAACTGAAATTGATTCTATAGTATCATTAGACATGGATGATCTGAACTGGGTCCTGTTTTTTTTTCCACCAAACTGAAAACACGCTCGCATTCTGCATTGCTGTATGGAATGGACGGGATGGATATTATTCTAAATATTCTATTGTATTTTAAAATGCCATCAACACCACGAATCCTGGATAACTTGGCCCACTTAACATCATCACTATCTCATGTAGCACTTAAGGGCTGAAATGTTGTCTATCTGAAGAGTTGAGAATTGTTTTTAAGTTTTGTCCATAGCTGCATCCCTAGTTTCACCTTCTTGTACAGGCAAAATCAAAGGAAACAAATCCACAAAGTAGCGAACAGAAGAAAAGTTGGCATTGTCGAGATTATTCACTCTTGCAACAGCTGCATTTTTCAAGACTTCATTTTTTATGGGGAATTTGTGAACAATGTAGTCACATGCAATAACAAAATAAGTCCTGACAGATGCAAAGAAAACTACTTTTTCCTTTTCTTCAAGTGTTTTCACAATGTTTGATGCTTTACTTCCTATTACTAATTTGGTGTCGTCTTTCTGATTCTGCATAGAGTCATAGTTCACTTTAAATAATGAGCAACTTTTCACAGCTTTTGCTTTCACAAAATTTGATAGCAATGCGTTTAGAAAATCAAGCAACGGTTCTCTAAAATATGAATGTGTGGAGATGCTGACTGAACAATTACATTTGGTTTTTCAAATGTTGGGATGACACCTAGAAGAAATGCACAAAATGCTTTATTTAGGTCAGAAGAAAGGAACACAAATAGTTTTTCTTCCCGATTTACAAAAGGACTCGTATTCTTCAGAATAGGATCATCACTGTTTGCTGATGTCAAAGCAATTCTTTTTTTGTTGGAATCCGTAGCAGAACCCAAATTCTTCCTTTTCTCATTTATGTTGATCTGACAGTTCCCATCAGAGGTTGAACAGACTGATGATTGTAGTTTGGGAATTTTGTAAGAGGTGAGACTCGAAGATGAAGGTTTCTCATTTACAACCTCTCCCTTAAAGAAACTAAGCAATGGTTCCCACTGTTCAAAAACCCTCAACAAACTTCTTCCAAGAGAAAACCATCTTGAACAGACATGCTTGAGTATTTTCTTCGCTTCTGTATCGTGGAGCTCTTGAAATTTTTGTAAACTTTCTTTTCTCTTTGAATTTTTTTCCAAGTAATAAAAGATGTCCACACGAATGTCATCAACTTTTACTGGCAAAGCAGATACAGACTTTTCTGCAGATAAATTTATCAGGTGACAAATGCAACCAATCACAATAAGCCCAGGGCGTTTCTCTTTCAACACTGCTGCAACACCATTTTTATGGCCAACCATTACAGCTGCATTATCTGCACAAAAAGCCACGCAGTGTTCAACAGGAATGTTATTGCATTCAAGCTGTGCAAGCACTAAATTACCTATATTCAGTCCAGTAGAATCTCCTTCCAAGGCAGGGGTAGAAAGAACAGAGTTCACAATTTTCTCCTGTGTATCATCGTAAAACGTCACTACAATGGGATACAACTTTGTCATTGCTTCCATCAGTTTTAACAGAAAACTGTGCATTCTGCAAACATTGTACTACACTAGATTTTGCATCAGAAACAATTTCCTTTACAATTGCTAAGGTTTTTCTACGACCACATCCATACTTCTTTGCAATTTCCGAGTCCGGGAACATTTTTTTAGTAGCAAACCTGCATGATCTGCGGCAGTTAGGGGAAGTAAACAAGCATTCTGCTCGTGTAACGTCCGAATCGGCATTTCCAGGTTTTGCAAAGATCTTAGAGATCTTCTGATTTTCTTCCTGGCACTTTATGTTGGCGACATAATTTGTGCTTTTAACGTGTACAGTTATATCTGTTTTCCCACCACGTGCGGCATATACTACAAAAGCCAAACCTATCGTCCTTGTCTGATTTTATAATACATGGAAACTCTACACTGTACGATTCCCGGAATGGTTGGTAGTAATACTGCTTTTTTCTACTCATCTTTAGTTTTAAACCTTTGCAGAGTCGACAATAATTAACCTATCAAGACCTCACAAAAACATGGCTGCCAAGAGACATAATACACACCACATTGTAATCACAGTCCATACGTAGTTACATACAGCTTTTATCGCACACAGTATTAAAATCCTTTAACACATGTTTCAACTAGACTTCAAATTGAAACAGTTCATGGTAAAATCAATGTCCACACGTATTTGTATTCACAAACAATTGATATGCGAAAATCGATTGTCGCCCTATCATGACGTGATTGCTTGGATGCAGGCAAAATCAGTATTGATGTATATCTTCACAACACTACGATTTTCGTGCTTTAACGTTAACTAATCGCAAAAATAATTTTTTTACGGAATCAATTAACTAAAAATTGGAAGAATGTACATATTTCCGGAAAACAATATATGGCAGCTTTTTCTGGAAGACTTCCGGAAAAATCGGAAAGGTTGGCAGGTATGTCAGTCTTAAATTAGCTAAGGGAATTTCCCCACTCATCTAATGTAATAATTAAGGGCTTTTGATCCTATTTGCACTTTCTTTTACGCTCACGGGTTTCCGACTGCCAGCATCTTCATAGCAAATGGCAAGAAAGACAGCAGCAGCCATTAAGTCTGAAGCGGGCATTCATCAGAGCAGGCCGCGCGGTTCGAGACTCCTCGGCACTTCAACAACTTCTTTGTCTACCATCACGAACCATAGTTTGTTTCATCTTTTATCAACTGGAACATTAATTTAAGTTAACTTCATCGCACAGGAGGAGTGCCTCTCCACCTCCTGTAGACTCAAGGCCCCAGGACTGTACCTTCACGTAAATCCGGAGAGCACACGCTCACTTTCTCGCGTTTGCCCCCGACGGGCTTAGTGCATCGGGGTCCGCTTAACGACGTGAGCATCGTCAACTGGTTTATATTGTCAGAATATCAATAAAAGACTTTGACCCCAAGTCAAGCGTTTTGATTGCAGGCCTTAAAGGCATTTCGGGAGCTGGACCCACCAACCAGCCATTTTCAGGGTTTTAAGTGTGTTACAGTGTAATATGTACTACCAGTGTTTAATTGGCCTGTGGAGTGGCTTTACCACTCCACATTTAGCTAACTTAATACCAGTATAACTGTCCACCCCACAATGGGCACCCATGGCGGTATTGGGCCGACAGCGACTGCCCACGGCTAGCAGCCTATCACACCGTAAATAATTCATCATCAATCGAGATGTAGAGGATCGGGAGAACAGCCTAGCGACCTGGGTGACTCGGCTACGACCCACAACAGCAGAGCAGCCTGTAGGAAATCGACAAGAGTCTCTGGTGAGTGTTTCCAGCCAGAACTTTGCACGAGTAACAGTGCATCTATGATGTCTTTACCATTCTCCAACCCCAACATCACGTGAAGTGTCCCTGCTAATTTAAAATAAATTGTAGGTTCCTTAAAATCCTAAAATATTAGATTATTATCACAAAAGTCAATAAAACTTAAATCAAAGTTTATTTAGTCTGGCTTGCAGTTGTTATCCACAGTAGAATTTCATACCCGTCTTAATTAAGGTGCTATGAGAAAACACTTATGTATCAGATTTAAGTATGCCTAAACTGAATACTATAATGTTCTTTAAATAAATATTCTGAGAGGTGATAAAAAGATTTATAAATGCAGCTATAAGAGAGAGGATTAAAATTCTTGTAAACATACGATATTATGCACAACATGTAAACAAACAGAAAATTTACAATATTACCAAAGCTGTATTATTTTTCATAAATTTACTTATACTGTGACTACAAAATGATCTTTTCCTAATTTGTGTTCATTGTTGCTATTGTCTATAATTTTTTTTTGTCCAGTTTATTGCCTTTTCCTTTTTACACATGCTTTATTGACTATTAAGTTTTCCTAGAACCCCCAGCTTTGGTTGTTCTTTTTTAAAATTTTGTTTTGTTCTTTGGCTTATTTTCAGTAGTGGAAACAACCCACCTAAATACTTGTTGAAATCTTATAATACAACTGTCATTAATTAACCTTTAAAGAAAAACATCTTGGAAAATTTAACAGCAGCTTTTGCTTTCTTGACAAGAGAGTTACTCACCCAAATCCTTTCAAAGTAGNTCCACCTAAATACTTGTTGAAATCTTATAATACCACTGTCATTAATTAACCTTTAAAGAAAACATCTTGGAAAATTTAACAGCAGCTTTTGCTTTCTTGACAAGAGAGTTACTCACCCAAATCCTTTCAAAGTAGCCTCATCAACTAGGAGGGTGAGCAGTTCTCGGACAGAGTCTGCCAAGGCATCCTCGCTCAGAATGCCAGCTTCGCCAGAGGACAAGGGCCCACTACTTTCGCCCTTGGATGCACCGCTGCCAAGAGAAGAGGCTGTATGGGCAGAGCCTGCCCCAGCTGCAGCAATCAGCTGTGTCTGCTGAAGCTTCTTCTTCTCTGCCTCAGCCAGGATCTCTTCCAGCATGTCTCTGTGCTTGGTGCGCATGTGCCGCAGTAAGCAGTCCTGTCGGATGAATGCCCGTCCACACTCTTCACAAGAGCGCGGAGGTTCCTAACGCACAATGCAAACCTTCAAGTGAAACGTCTTCCACACCTAACATGTAATTGGTCAATTCTTTTCAACAATGGCTGCAGTCAAGTTAATTTTATAGCATCTCACAAATCAATCAAAGCAATGCAAATTACAGTACCATTTATTTAGGAACAATTTAACTTCAGGGTAGTTCCGCAAACCTTACCTTTGTGTGAGTCAAGAGATGAATTTTCAAGGACGATTTCATAGCAAATGACTTTTCACAAATGGAAATGGGGCACTTGTGAGCTGGAACAAAAAGAAACATGAAACTGAATGCTTTCAGTTACAAGGCTGGTCATTTTTTGGTCATATAAAGAAAATATTACTAAAAGAAACAAACCTTTGACACCAGAATGCAGTATTTCATGGCGAGCTAAATCTTCCTTGCGCACAAATGTCCGTTTGCATTTGCCACACTCGAAGGGTTTGGCTCCTTCGTGAACATATTTCACATGCAAGACAAGGCGTGCCCGCCTATTAAATGCTTTTTGACAGTGTGAGCAAGTAAAGCCATTCTCACCTGAAATATAAAAATAAAATTAATAAAATAACATTTATAGTGGAACTTTGCTTTAACGACAACTGACAATGGCTATAGCTATTGCTATAGAGAATAATTGTTATAGCCAAAAATTACAATGCAGCATCATTTCATGCCGTGTTATCGTACACACTTCCTGGGCATCCTGTATTTGTTTTCCGAAGGCTCTTATGCAGATGGAAGCTAAGTTGACCCTGAAATACAAGGTAGCACTTCTGACATATCATTTTCTACACATGTAAATTACTAACAATTAAGACATTTTTTTTGCCATCCCTCGTTAGTAAATGCATGCAACAAAACAATAAAACAGCCATTACATCTGCTCGAACCATTTGAATGATACAAGTTCTAAAACTGATCTGCTTCAATGCAGGCACTTTTATTTCCAAAAACAGCAGCAAATTTTATTAATCATAGATTAGAACTGAAGGGTATAGTACCTATCCTGCAGATAATGAATCTACTGCAGAATGTAAAATCTAGTTTCTCTTTCTGTTGCCATGTCTCCATCTCACTTTCACTTGGGCAGTGGGCACCCTTCCCCCTTGTTTGCTACCACCCCTCTTCCAGTTGCTCACGCAATCAATACACTTGAACCTCCATACAGCACCTGGCTCTTATGAACACCTTGTTTGTAAGGGCAGGTTTTCAGGAACCATAAAAAATTTATATTTTAAAAAAAAATTGCTATTATGAGGATATAAGAGAAAATAAATTTTATTTGTTTGTTTACATTAAAATCTGACATTTATACTGGTAAATATTATAATTCCATTGCAATGTTTACATCTGACAGTAAGATATTTCTTGTTTGTTTACATTTAAAATGATGGTAGAAATTTTATCAGAATTTTATTTTGATTAACGGTCTCTAAATTTTTTTAATGGTAAGTAATTGAATGTTTTAATGTCACAGATTGTGTAAATTCTGTTGTTTATTTTTATGTTTTTTCTCCTTGTCAAAGTAGAGCTTTGCATAATGTTAATTTGTAGGCCCAGGAGATCATTAATTTTAAACAGTTTATAGGCAAGTTCCCCCTATCAGGAAATTATTTATTCTTTGATTTGTTAAGGAAGAACGAGGGCTACCTTAAGCAAGCCCAGGACTCTCTCTTCAGACATGACAGTGGTCAGACCTTTAGACTTTGTCTGATTTTGAATTTGATTTAATTTTGATTTGGACCGCCCTGGTAGGGCGATGGAAGAGAGCCATCGCAAGTACATTAAATGTGAGCAGGCTGTAGAAGTAGCCAAAAAGCATTAGATTATTTATTTTAGTGTCTGCAAGAAAGAAGGTGTCCAAGGAAAGTGGACATTATCATGGTCGTAAGACTGTCTACAGTAAAACTGTGTGGTATGACCAAATGCTCCTTCTTTATTTTAGTTTGCTTTTGGAAATGTCACAAAATGATTTCACTGAAGGATCTGAATCACAGAAATTCTCATTTTCAATTTTTTCATAGATCCAGTGTTCTGAGGAGTCCGTTAATCTCAAAGCTAGTCGAAAGTTTGCCATACCAATTAATTCTAAATAGTAAAATGAACTGAGCATAAACTTTGTTGGAACACTAATTTGTGTTATCAGAACTCTGAAATTTCTTTCACTAAAACTCACCTCGTAGTTTGTCGTTCTGAGAGAAAGAGAGGGATAAATAATTTTTTTATTACTCTGAGAAACATTTTATTACATGCATTTAATTTATAAGCAGTATTGAAAATCAATGAGTAATTATAAGTTTAGTAGTTCTCGAGGGTGTAATGTAATGTGTTCTAATTTCTTATGTTCACAGCATGATAATAAATATTTTGTGTTTAACCATGTACTTGAGTGCACTTCATGTAGTTAGTCAATTCCTATACAAAAAAAATAAATAAAAAAAGGGTATATGAATTGTTGTCTATCATTATGCTTTATCACAGCCTATCTTCGCCAGACAATCCAAAGAAAGGTAAATGTGTAAGTACTTACCTGTGATAGAATATTGCATGTTTTGATTGATTTCTGTTTATTCTCAAGTGTTATATGTACGTACTCCATATTAATAATTTGTTAATGAGTTTTTCAGCACACATAATTTTGAATGACATTGCTATCCCCAAAGAGAAAGCTAAGAACACCTTAGAACCAGGATTCCCTCTCCAACATATACTTCTTTTCAAAACAAATAAAATTAAAACACACAATTTTGTGTACACACACACACACACACACACACACACACACACACACACACACACACACACACACACACAGATATATATATATACACATACACACACACATCCATTCTAAAGAGTAAAACACAAAGTGTTGGCCTAACTACTTTACAAATAGGGCATAACAATTTACATATTCTAGTGGATATTCCAAACCATGAAAATCTATTAAAACACAGCTGAGAGCTGTAACATTTAAAAACAATACATGTTGTATGGACTCTACCCTCATGTGATGCATTACATGGTGAAAATAAAAGAAACAGCAGGAATTCATTAAAATATACAGTCGGAGCATGCAGCACATACGCAAGGTCGTTGACCTGTTAGCTGTTCCATTCCACAGCACAGCCTCTGCTGGTGCAGTTCTCTTTTTTGCCTTGTACTGGTCTGTCAATATACGCATGTGCAGCATGGCACATTCCATTATCTACCCCATAACAGCTGCACCAGTCAATGTCAACACTGATGTGCTCTGTAAGTGGCTATAAAAATCATAACTCCACCTTGTACCCCCCTTTTCCTTCCTTGCCTGTTCCACCCATCTTGTTTCCCTTAAAGCCACCTTTCATTTACACCAAAATACTGCAGTTAGTTAGTGCCACATTTTAATCACAACACGTTTACCAATTAAAATAATTTTATTTTAAACAAATTAATTTTTTTCCCCCTGCAATAATGTATTTTAATATGTCATCTACTACCAATAACACATTTTGTTCAAAATTGCAACAGCATTGCTTTTTTTTAAAACAGTTTTTGAATCTGTTAGGTATATACACTGATGGTGTTTAGTCTGTCCTGTGCAAGGTGTGTGTGAAAAGTGTTTTGCTTTGGAATTTTTGACCCTGCGAGGATTGTTTATTGGACTTGACAATTTTCCGTGCTACTAGCTCGACGGCGCCCTCAGACTACAGTGGTGCCCTCTTTGCTACTGTTGGCCAGACTGCATTTGCTGTGGAGTCGCTTGTTCATGGATTGTCATGCGGTATGTGGTGCAATTGAGCACTTAGGCTGGGACCACACCTTCCCTTTTAGCGGGTCCGGTCGGAACACATCCCGTTTAGCGGGATGACCTTCGCCTGCCCACACTTTCCTGTTCGGTAGGACCGGTTTTTCAACAAAATTGAAAATAGTGAGTTTTTTTATTGTTACCTGAAATTAACTACGAAAATGGTGCCAGCAAATGTAATTAAATTAAGTCAGAAATACTTTAGTGAGAATTTTTGTTGTCTACATATTGTATTTCTCAAGAAAATTCACGGTATGGATAAAATAAATATGTGAATATGAACAGTCATGTCAAATATTTATTTAGAAAAGTAAGATAAATTGTATGTCCGTCACACATGAAAAATATTTAACCCTCTCCACAGTATTGGTATGTTACTAAATTGTTATGTTATGCGGTGGTACAGGTAAGCAGGGACTTAAAAGCTTAACACCCAAGACTCTAACTTAAAACCGATGTTATTGAAACTAGGCAAAAAGAACAAAAAGGGGACACTGATAGGGGCCTTAAAGATTAAACTAAATTACTAAAAAGTGTATGGGCGAGGGACGAAACGAGAGGAAAAATAATTAACGCTCATTGCAGACAACCTAGAGTAGGTGAGAGAGTTAAATTAAATTAATGCAATAGTTAGGCCAGCTATGGGCATGAGACAATAAAAAAAGATAGGGAGGGGTTCAACTAATAAAAATATATGGGTGGGTCGGAGGGAGGGGGTGCACTTATTATTACAAATGGGCAGCAAAAATGTGAAATAGAGAAATGAAAGTGATGCGCGTCTATATTCACGAAATATTTCTATGTAACTACACTTGGGTTTTTAATTTAATACTGTGCATGTCATGGTAGTGAAGTGGGAATCAGATAAAGCTATAAATATCATGCAATATTTTCCCCTTTTAACAAAAAATTTAAAGTAAGAAAGAAAAGTTTTTAAGCTTTTATCTGCAACTACAACACCTTCAGAAGTTATTAACATATATTTCCATTAAAATTAATTGAAAATATTCTTATTGTAATATAGTACTAGACTAAATAAATACATTAGTAAGTGAATGAATAAATAGATAGGACATATTAAATACATATATGCTACATTTCATACATCCATTCTACATTGCCATACATACATGACATTCAATGTTATCTACCTAGTTGTTGTCTTTCTTGCAGCTCCATTTCGTCCCACGTCACGAACATTCCTTTCACAATGTCTTCCCAACTTTTATCCCGTACGTTCGGGTCCACATAATTTTTTGAAGACATGTCCCAGACATTGGGGTGCTCTTCAATTAACTGCATAAATTTGTCTGTGTCAAACATGACATCCAAAACGTATACGAAACTACGAACTACAAGGAAAACGGGACCCGCGCGACAGGACAGTGTGGCCACACACATTGAAACGCGTGTGCTTTTGTCTCCCATCCTGCCATTCTGTTGACCGGAGACATTGTCCTGCCACTTCCTGCTGGGACCGGTTTTGAGGGATGGTATGGCCTCCCCCATTTAAAACAATAGTATATGACTTTCCCGCCAAGCCGCACCCGGCAAAACGGAAAGTGTGGCCCCAGCCTTATTTGGCAAATTGGCAATTTTACCTGTAATCGCCATGCATATTTGTTTCATACAGTCCAGATGTATGAGCATTGTAAAAAATTTGGTTCTCCGGGCCAGATTCTTGCAGGTGTGTTTTGTTTTGTTTTGTTTGGCAACTCATGTTTTGCATCTCATGTGCTCGGTGTTATTGTGCTTTGCGCCATTGCGCATGTGTGTCAGATTTGTGATGTTTGTGTGTGACAATTATTTACGCCATTGCCATGTTAGACAGTTTATGTACATTACTGTCACACTATTTCTTTTGGGGTGGATTTAACCTACAAACTCTTAGTTGTTGTTAGTGTTTGTTGCCAGCACTGTCCCCATCCTTAGTTTTCTGTATTGTGGTCTGAGTCATTCTGGTATTTATGTAATTGTGAGCTATGCTGTGCTAAGCAACTTTGGGTTCACAGCGGGTATTTCTGGCTCCCATATTTAATTCATGTGATGCTAATGTCCATTGTGCTTTGTACTCAATTTATCTGTGTTGCTAGCTCGTATTGTGGGTTTCTTTGTTTTCTGGTCCTCTTGTCCATCATAGCTGAAGCGCAATGAGCGTTGGTATGCCTTCGCTTCGCAGAAGGTTGCATTAAGTAAGCCTCTGACGTTGCCCAGAATGTTGTTACTGACCCGTTGACAAGCCACGAGAGCTGTCGGTTACATACACAGCCTTAGCCTCTGGTAAACCCCCTTTCCCCAACCCAATACACTCTATCGCAGAGCGCCGTTGCTCATTTTGTCTCTGTACTGGTCCATTCTACAAGCTGAGGGAACCAACCCTTTTCTGTTTGAGGTAGGCAATCCGCATATCCTCTTGAGTTCAAGTGGATGGACACACCCCCTCCCTAAGCTTGACTTGGTAGGCAGGCACCAAATGCATACACTGCCTGCTTATCAGGGCAGGTTCCCTCTCCATGTGTTCAGCTCCATCCACCCCTATCTCGCAGAGGCTCTCGAGCTGTATATATTTCCTTACACACTCTTCTGAAAGGGCAGCTGGCAATAGGATGGTAGCTAGAGGTCAGACTCCAGCCGTAACTATCGTTAGCTAACCTCTCTATTTGCAAAAGCTTGCCTTCAGCAGTACTTACATTGCTCTGTTTGTTTTGCTGTCCTAAGCATATAAACTTGTGTTTTACAACACACAGTAAAAGCTCTTGTCACAGAGCCTTCTAGAACGTATACCAGCCTGAGTGCCTCATCTATGCCGGACATAGTGTGTACTTGGATCGCTTCACCCCGAGACTGTGCCGAACTCCGGTACCGCCCTGCATTATTCAGCTTGGCAAACTTAATGCCTCGTACATCAGTTGCTAGCGTGCACAAGTCTGAAAGATATGTTTGTAAAATCCTAAGACAGAATAAAAAATATATGCTGCTAATTTGTTAGCCTTCAATGTTGCTGAAAATGCTGTATGCCTGTCAACATTTGATGATAAGTATTTCTACATATTGGAGGCTACAGCTTCTATTGAAGAATCTCCAACTTCAGAGGTACAAGTATCAGAAATGTACTGTAAAAATTCATTAGTGTGTGTATACAACATATTAATACATTTTGGAGAATGAAAACTGTTTGGGTGCACAGTTACTCTCATTCACTCTTTACTTTATTTAGGAAGGGGTGATGTATACCCTGCCCTCTCACCCCAAATGGTTACACCACAGATGTTACAAAGTGCTGTATAGAAATGGTGAAACAGTAAGGAAGACAGTACTTTACCAGTGTGGTGGAAAATATGAGCTCGCAGCTGAGATGCCTGAATGAAGCTCTTCCCACAGTACTTGCACGAATGGGGCTTTAGCCCAGTGTGGGTCCTCACATGACGATTCAGCGTCTCCTTTGCAGCAAACTTGGCGAAACACTGCACACAGTTACACACACAACTTGAAATCAGCAGCAATGACCACAAAAGTTGGTGCTTGGCAACTCATTTTGCATTTTACTAGTGATGGGTGAAGTCTCGAAAACTTGAGTCAAGTCGAGTCGAACTAGCAAAGGTCGAATCATCATTCGAGTCAAGTTTTTTCCCAGCAGGTATCAGCTACTGAATATGCAAGTTGAGTCACAGTGTTTTTAGGTTATAAACAAACAAATATTCACACCTATAAATCACTTTTCGTATCCCGTGAATCAATAGTTTTACGTTACCAAACTGCTAAAGTTGTGTCGTAATGATAACTACTTTGCTACATGCGTTCTCACTCGGTTGTTGTTTGTGATGTTCGGCAGCGATAAAAGCAGATGGTTCATGACAGGCCGCTTCCTCTCGCCGCGTGCTGTTTCACCACTACCTCCCATGCCACCAAAGAAATTGCAAATAAACTACATAATGGGCAGGTATAATATAGGCTGTTCATGGTAAAGTCAGCACTTTTGAGGCCCTAGTTTCTTTTTTACGTTCAGCTATTTTTTTTATCCTTTAACCACATTTTAAAATAAATATTGCCATGTAAGTAATAAAGTCAGTAAGTGTATTCCACCGTACTCGGAAAATAACGCCTAAGACTAAAATAAAATATATTTATTAACTATTATTCTAATTGAGAGGGCTTTCTGAAGTGCTCACTTCAACGTCAATAAACTATACAAGTGTACATAGGTACACATTTACGGTGCCAACTAAATTTGAACTCGAAAATTTTACACTGAACTCGACTTGACTCTACTCGAGTGTCATACAGCTTGACTTGACTGGACTCGAAGCTGTACAAAATCAAACTCGCACATCACTACATTTTACATAAAAAAACTTCAAATGATGTGTACACACAAATGCATAAATTATCTTCTTCTCATGTCAGTGGAAATCATAGTATTCATCACATCCAAATATTTATTTTATAGTTTCCAGCACATGTATCTAAAATTAAATTGTTACAAAATTTAAAGGGAGAGCTGAATTCCTTTCTTTCCCCCAAAATCCATACACCTACAAAAATGGTTCACAAATATTCACTAAACAGACTTCGTTTTTTTAATTTTAATTAAAATAAGTTTACTTCACTTACAAATAACCATAAATAAATACCTTTAAAAATCTAGTTAAAAAGAAATCATAACATGCAAACTAAAAATAAAAGTTCAGATGTTATACACTCTTTAAATTTATATTCTCTTCAAAATCACAGTTTATCATTTTGTGATTTCTGAGATTAAAAACTTAATGTTAGGCAAATATCTGCAGTGGACAACAAAGGAAATACAAGCAACGTTATGAACTAGATGCGTGATGCGTACTGACATATTTACTAAATACAACTCCACCTCTTCTTCACGTGTCATCACATCACCCTGAGCGGGGTTTGAACCCAGGATGACTTGCTACCAGAGCCAACCAGCACGCTCTCTAGGCAAGAGGCACCCAAGGACACGGCAGTCAAGACCATCTTCACCTTTATGTCAGAAGTCAGCCAAGCAGCCCAGCGCTGCTCCTAAGCTCGCGGGAGCGATGCAACCCGCATGTGGGGAAAACCTCACTTCAGTTTCCCCTGAGAGAATGCCGGCCTTCGCCACTAAGGGAGGAGCTCCAACCCGAAGATAATCGACCGGCAGTAGAGAGCTGAAGGACTCGCAGCCGGCCGTCCATATAGGTGAGCACACAGCCCGAAACACTAGTTGATACCCAACAGCTTGCTCCACCACCTTATGTGCTGGAGCTCTCTGCTCATACCGCCTTCCTAACAAAGGACCACCGCTACCTTCATAAGTCTTCCAGACCTTCGTCCAGCGACCCCCGAAGAAGTTTTCATCTCCCCTATTACACTCACTGCCACTTTGGTAGTGAACCCCCGAGTCCCTTCTGGACAACAGCACAGAGTTAGTTAGAGTCAGATATTGTTATAGCTACCTAACCGCATCTGCTCTTGTCTAGTTTAGACCCAGGTCCCCTTCATCTGGATTGCCGTAGTTTACTTCCGTTTCAGTTCATTGATAGCTAGGAGTTCAGGAGTTAGTACAGGCCACCGTGTCTATTCCTCAGAGGAATAAACACATGATCTTACCTACCTCTGAGTAATTTTCTAGGGTCACCATGACTCCAATCCCAGTAGACATCCACCTACTAAGAAATAGTAGGAGACCGCATCTTGAAACCCACATGCAAAACTAGTGTAGGATGCAGGCTCCCTTAACCGGATGCACGTACGTCGTCAAACACACACAATAGATGACCAGCCATACTGTGGACCAAGTACACCAAGGTACCTGGTGTGCACGTACGGTAGAAGCCACAACCACTAGAAACTCAATCCACAAGGTGGCTGGTCATCCAGCCCAGCTGATTCACTCCATCCACCCCATTGTTATTTTCACTGGTTGGAGTGATAAGACTGGTTCTGGCAGTCTGACCCCTTCTGGACCAAACCCACGACGTGACTAGACATCCCGACCAGCCCTGTGCTCCATCCACCACATTATTTTGGCTGGTTGAGGCAATAGGACTGAGTCTGGGGGCCTAGTCACCACTGGCTGCACACATAGTTAGAGATTTTCGTCGCCTGTTCTTCCTTAGCTTGGTAGGCCATAGTACCTTTCTCTATGCCCTTCACCCATAGGAGTGGTGCTAAGAGGGCAGTTACTGCCTCCGAACCTAGCCAAGTGAACTGCAACCTAGTGCCAACTGCCATCTACAGTCTATCCCCACGGGAACGAGCTCAAGCCACCCGACAACTGGGACCGCCGCCGAGCCGCATCCAATCACCGTGAACATTCGCCAGGGACTTCCAGTACCACTGGGTGTAGCCAACCCGTGGTTCAGACCCACCAGGACCAACAGCCCACCGCGGACACCAAACAGCCCAGCCAGTGGCAGCACTACCATCACCCAAGGACCGGGTCCTAGATCTAGCCAGTAGCAGCATCACCGGACAAGCCACGAGCTTCCCCGGCTCCTGCAGGTAAACCAGTGTCTGTGTCCACACCAACAGTGTAGAGAACCACGCAACCCCACACCTAATTTTGTACCATGCCGCAAGGCCACACGCCTCAGTCTGTACTGCAGCCGGGAAACAATCAGTAGCCAATAAACCAATACAGTTTGATAGCCCATGCCTCTGACCAGCACAATAGAACCTTGTCTGATAGTGATGTCGCCGTTACCTTAACCGACATCACGTGTCAAACTGTACATATTAATACACATCAAAAAGAATAACTAGCCATAAGCTCCTGCAACCATCTTCCTGCCTCTTCAATAAACCAAATTACTTGGTCGCATTCATAGTACACACAGGAAAAACAAAAATAATACAAATATGAAAATCCACCACACATGTTGATCTACGACTCAATCCCTGGAAATATCATGTTGATTAACATGTTAAAAAGGGATGCAGAAATAAAAAATAGGATAGTTTCACCAATCTTGCTTTATCACTAGTCTACTGCTTCACCGGTTCATCCTATGCATCACTTAATCATCTCATGCATCCATCAAACTAACACGTTACCTGTAATCAAACTAACACGTTACCTGTAAGGAATACTGTACAGATTAAAACAAGAACCTCCAAAAACGCAACGCTAACTTTACCACATTCTTGTTAACAGATCAGTAAGCACAAGCCAATGCTAACAAATTCTCAAACAAAAAAAAAGTAACTTTCCAGTTATTTTCATTACAACAGAGAACAACATTTCATTACTTTTTCACAATATTATAAGTTTGAAAATACTGAAGTACACAGACGGACACTAACACTACATGAAATCATAAAGACATGGGGAGAAGAAGACATTATTACACAGCCTATTTCTTGTAAGATGTTCACATAATATCATTGATATATAAGCCTCATTTATTCCACATATAGTACTTTTTTTTTTTAAACAAAGACACCATACACCAGACAGCATAAAAAAAGAGCCATACATCAACAGAAAATCATGTAGGTTTGATCTAAAAAAATAAAAAAAGAGCATCATACATTGTAAAAACAATTTAGGTTTTTAGAGATGATGACATACCAATGTTCTAGAAGTATTCACTATCCAATCCTCTATTCCCAGGTGAGCAGAAAAAAATAGGATTAAATTAGTAATTTGAAAACTATATCTTACACACAGGTACTTATGGGTAACACACACAAAATTCATGACATTGTACATTACAACTAATAAAAAAGAAAAAAAAAGGTAAAAAGAGAAAATTTAACTACATACATAAATTTTTATTGGTTAAAATATTAAAAATGTTACTTTCATATTGTTTGTGGATTTTCATGATCCAAATCAATCAGCAACAAATATACAGATAAAAATGTTTTTGGAAAAGTATTTGGCAAGAAATTTACTGGTGATAACAAGGACTTTATACACTCAACAGATAAATAAACCTAACTTGCAAATTATCTGTAGAGACTAGACTGGATTAACTAACAACCCTGCTTACACACTGATAGATTAATAAGGGAGTGGCCTTACATGCTAAGCTGATGACTTACAAGAAAAAAAGGGAGCACAAACATCCGTGGCCTAAATGAGATTCACACCCACAACACATGACGTTAAACTGTGACGCATTGTGTTTTCAACCCCTCTAATTTAAATTTTGCATAACTTTAAAAATGATCTGAAAATGTGTCATAAAAGTACACTCAACTCTCAATTCTACGACACCTTCACAGTTCCTGGGAAAAGGGTTGTTATTCCAGGTGTCTTAGAATCGAGAGTTGACGATAAATAATCTCATATTTAACTTTAAGTGAAGATGTTCAAGTAGTTTCTTTCTAGGCAGCTGCTATATCGGTATTAACAATTAATTACTGATACACCTTGCATGTGCAGGTGAAATGAATGCACATTTGAATCAGTACACCCCTAGTGCTTACATTATGGAACTTGCTTTATGTAGCACAATAGCAATGATGTAGCAAACCAAATGGGCACTGTAAAATTACATCTGACTGCATTAACAAATATATCATTTTCCAAACTACATATTCCCAATGCAAAAGCCAACAGTATACATAATAAGACAGCATGTTCACAAATCGTGAACAGCAGATGGCTGTTAAAGCCAATGATGATTAAAGAAAATGCATGAAGTCATTTGTGAAAAATGATTTTCCTGCTTCTCCTGTGCAACAGTACAATGCGAACTCACCTCTTTGCACTCATATGGTCGTTCTCCAGTGTGCATGCGCCTATGTTTCTTCATGGCGCCACTTGACGGGAAGCATTTAGGACAATAGTCACATTGGTACGGCCGCTCCCCTACACAACATGAAAACAAATCATATTCTCATCTCAACTGCATAGCAAATAAACACCAGTAATTATGATCTCATGAATGCAACTGTGCAGAAAGGAAACAAAAAAACCCTTGGTACAGATTTACATAAGATAATTATTCAGTAACGAAAGCCTAAGTTGAAAAAAAGACATATGTAAGAGATTCTGTGAATAAAATATGAAGCTAGGCATGGTATTAAATTTTTTTGGCTTTTTTCCACTTGAGCACATGCTGACTTGAGGGTCAACAGTAACCAAACACACATGAACTTAATCAGATGGAAGAACAATATCTTTTATGGAAAAAAAGAGTCACTTTACCATTTTAGTAGGGTTCAAATATTGAAATAGTGATGGAAGTCATAATACAAACACACTGCTTTCAATCAGATCCATTCATTAACCTTTAACCTCAGAATCTAAAGAAACGAAACCATAAATGTATTCCTAATAACTATACTTCAATATCAATTGCAGAATTAGAGACCAAATCTACCAACTTGATACACCCAAATCATGTATATTATGAAAATATAAAGCTTTCTTAGTTCTGCAGCAGAAAGTTTCACTTGAATTTATGCTACAGTATTTTCACACTGAATTTAAGGTCAACTTTAATGCTGCACAACTAAAATAAAAGTTAGACAACGTGTAGGGCCAATAAAAAATGGTAAATAAAATGCTTCCATTTCGGTAAAAAAATCAAAGAATATCAACATAAAATCTTGGTATCATAAAAAAATGTTGGTAAATAAAAAAATTATGTATTTCAAAGGCAGTAAGATAAATATGTGTTCATTTATTCAATTATAACAATGTTTTATATAGATGAGAATAATTTACACACAATTAAGATTTATAATACGATATACTAGTCACATCATTGTTCTGTTTCCAGTTTAATCAGTTTGCTCATGTTTTGTGTAAAGTCTCAAGTAGGCTTTTTACATTTTATCACCCTAATACACTCAATGTGGTGACAATGAAGGTGTACAGGCCCAGTATCCCTCTAGAGACCAGGGATACAGGGGGTTTACTTTACAAAAATTTAGAGGGGGCGGTATGGGCTGACGTTGTTGCACCCTGGAGGCATCTGGCCCTGGTTCACCAGAGTACGTAGCTGGGCACTGAGGGTTATGCTATCCCTTTTGTGGCCCACACAGTGATTGGGCATTTAGGAAATAGCTGCAAGTACACAGCTTTGCACTTCCAGGGATGTTACGTTAAATCTCGGAGGTTAAAACAAAATAAGAAAATAGATTATTACTATTTAAAGGATTTAGTGGGTCTCCGGGAGGTGCATGTACAACTGTAATTGTGGTTTAAATTTACGTAGCAGCGCAGGGGAGGACAGATCTAGCGTGGTCCGTCCAGGAAGGAATCTACTTCACCTGGGGCCGGTGCCTTGGGGTAGACACCTGACGAAGTCCTATCGCTCATACGGCACAGGAGCATGCGCTTCACGAAGGACGGCACTCGGGCCTATAGCGGCTTGTGGAGAGGGTCCCTTGATTCCCCTCGGTGAGAAGTTGAGTGAGCGGCGCTACCCACTACTGACCTCAACTGCCCCTCTGGATTCACACGTGAGGACTCCACGGCTCTCAGGTACGCGGCATGACCTGCTTGTAGCTTGAGTCGTAATGCTAATGCCCTTAGTGTGTTTGTTCTCCTCAAGCCTCAGGAGCCTCAGAGAAAGGTTCTCTCTACCCTTGCTACAGTGGCGCTAGAAGGGCGGCACTACCAGCCAGCAACCAGCTAACTAAACTTTGACAAGAGGTGGGAGCACCCTTCCGTGGGGACTATGGTTAGACACACTATCACGGTAATTGTGCAAGCACATAGAAGTAAATGATTGGATATGTACACAGTAGGCAAAGTGGAGAGTGGGAGGTGAAAGTGAAAGAGAATGATCGGACCAAAAATTGGTTACTTGGTAGATATATGTTTTATACTGTCAGTAGGAATTTACAAGACATATATCTCTGACCTGTGCCCGCTAACGTCTGATGGACGAGGGACCAAGTTTGCCAAGCTGATTACCACAGGGCGACAACGAGATATCAATTGAAGTTCAGGGCGAGAGAGACCCAGGTAACACAACGTGGGGGCGGATGAGGCACGTGGCCAACACTCGAAACAAAGGAGAAGGCTCCGCGACAAGAGCTTCTGCCTAGTGTGTTGAGAAACACAAGAGCTGACAATAGTAAAGTTCTACGTTAAGTTATACTGCTACTGCTGAAAGTGTGGTGAGATAGTGAGAGTTGCAGGTGATGCTCCGGTCAGTACCGCTTACGAAATGCCCTGTTTGGAGGGTGTGCATAGGAATAAATACCCGCGAGAGACGTGGTGAGCAAGGGGTGGTTGGAGCAGGCCCTATAGAGGGGGAAGCCTCCCCTGATGCGCTGCATGTGTGCACACTTCATCCTTACCATTTTTCATTGGCTCTAGCAATGTGTTATTTATTTATATACAATTTAGTTTTCTTAGTGTTTCACTATTAACAATTTTTGCACTTTTCCCCACTTATTTTGAATACAGGAAATCATTTAGAAAAACTTTCCATCTGTCCACACAAAAACTGCTACCTTAAAAAATATTAATATTTGTCTTGTAAAATAAAAGAGACTAATTTAGCACTTTGTACACTGTATCAAGCCTGACTAACCTGTGTGTGTACGCATGTGAATGTGCAAGAGGGTGGAGCCATGAAACACCTTGTTACAATGCACACATGTATACTTCTTCTTCCTCTTAACTTGACCTGCGTGGGCACGAAGATGTTCTCGCAAGTTGTCCTTCCGGCTGAACATCCGCCCACATACCTGGCACAATCATAAAATATACACACGTCCCTCCTCTTAAAAAAAAATCTGCACTAGTTACCTTTTACAATCATTGAAACACAGCTAGCTGATAGTGTCAAACCATAGAATTAAAAAGGGCAAAATAATGATTTTTCTTATATTAATCCCTCTGAAATATTTCAATTTTTATTTTACTGGCTGTGTCTTGTGTTAAAGAGCAAGTTGTAAATAGATACAACACAATACAAGTGGATGTAAGTAACTAGTAAAAGCAGAATATGAGGGCCATAAATAAATCCCCCCCCCCGCCTCCCCTCCAGGTTTAAAGCTGTGGAAAGGTGTACAAATTGTGTGTTGCATGAGTGGTTGTGTTGTACAGTGGATTCTCTAACTACCATTTTTCAGGGGACTGTCAAAAACAATTCTGTACATCCAGGACTTCAGAAGATGAAGGATTGACATGTACATCAAAAAAATATAATTTCTAACCTCATTAAACTTCATGTTGAATACAATGAGAGCTGTATATTATCTGTGAATAAAGTTTAACTAATAAACACAAAAATGGGAATTTTCTAAAACGTATTACTGTATGTATTAGTATAACTGTTGATGCATGACGCGCACTGACAATTATTTAAACACGACTTCGCTTCATCTTCACATGTCATCACATCACCCCAGACGGGGTTTGAACCCTGAACGACCAGAGCCTACCAGCACGCCCCTAGATGCGGGGCACCCACCGACACGTCAGCCAAATTAGTTTTGCCTTTATATCAGATGTCACGTCAACACCCCAAGTGTGATAGAAATGTCCCAGCTAAGCGCCTAAGCTCACACCAACGATGCAACCCTGCATGACATAGACGCCTGCTTTCGCCACGGACAGACAGATGGCACCAGACAGCACAGCTCCACCCAAGGGAAGAGGAGCACACCTCCACACCACAGAGAACCTGCGGGCAGGTGGAATATATGTCCGTGCAAAGCCGCAGAATGGCAGTTGATTCTCAGCAGCTCGCTCCACCACCTCGTGTGCTGGAGCTCTCTGCCAACTCCAATGTCTTCGCGACCTACCAGAAGCACTTCAAGACTTTTACCAGCAACCCCCGAAGAAGTCTTCAACCCCCTTCAAACACGCAATACCCTTCTGGTGGTGTCAACAGAGTCCCTTCTGGAAAATAGCATAGAGTCAGTTAAGGTCAGTTATTACTATAGCTACCTAGCCGCATCTGCTCTTGTCTAGTTTAGACTCAAGTCCTCTTCACCTGGTACTCGTAGTCTACTTCCGTTTCAGTTCCTGGTTAGTTAGAAGGTAGTACGGGCCACCGTGTCTATTCCTCACGGAATAAACACATTTTCTACCAAACCTCCAGTACTGATTCTAGTGTGACAGTGTCTTTTATCTCTCGTAGATGTCAGCCCACCAGGGAAAAGCAGGAGACAGCATAATTTACAAACCCAATTGCAGAACCTAGAGTAGGACTGCGGGCTCCCTTAACCGGGCGCACGTACATAGAAAAACACACCCATTAGATGGCCACCCATACTGTGCACCTGGTGTTTAGTACGGTAGAGCCACAATCACTAGAGACTCAATCCACAAGGTGGCTAGTCAATCAGCCCAGCCAATTCACTCCATCCACCGCACTGAACTGTCGCTGGAAGGAGTGATAAGACTGGTTCTGGAGGTCTACCCACCTTTGGACCACACCCACGTCGTTGTCGGACATCCAGGGAAAACCCAACGCTCTAACCACTGCGTTGAACTGTTGCCGGTTGGAGTAATCAGGTACAACTATGGTTCGCTCGGCCTCTGCTTGGTTTTACACCTAGCTAGGGATCATAGTCGCCTGCTGTTCCTTTGTGGGGCCGACTTTAGTACCTATCTTTATGCCATACTCCCACAGGAGTGGTGCGAAGTGGCAAGCCAGGAAGGCAGCGACTGCCTCCGAATCCAATAACCCAGTCCCAACTCCACTTTGCAGCATAAACCCCGGGAACGAGCTCAAGCTGCCAAACAGTTGGAGAGGCCTCACCTCCCAGCTCCATCCCCTTCCTTATTTCAGCCCCCATTTAAGACCACAGGCCAGCCACATCCGGTCGTCACTGACCGACTTCCGTCAGTGCCACTGGGGATAGCGAACACGTGGTTCCGGAGTACCAGGACCAGCAAACCTCCGCTGACACCCTTCAGCATCGCCAGCCACAGCACCACCTCCACCCAAGGACTGGGTACGAGTTCCGGCCAAACTCAGCAGCAACAGCGGCCGAGTCAGGAGCTACCCCGGGCCATGCCCAGTACAGGTAAACCAGTGGCTATGTGCCAACCAGTAATACGAAGGACCGACTTTGTGCCGTGCCGTGAAGCCATGCACCCTAGCCTATATGCTGGCCGAGTTCCAGTTAGCAGCCAGTAGTCAGCCAAGCATACTGCCAGTGTCTCTGACCGACACACAAAACCTTGACAGACCGTGATGTTGTGGTCAATCGCCCAATGTCACGCATCACTGTACATTATAGTTTAAAAAGCATTTGCCTCAACTTGCTTATAAAGAATATGCACCACAAAGTATAGTATATAAATGACTGTACACTGACACCGAATGCAAGCCGACCCCAAACTTTCAAACCCCTTGAAAAAGAAAATAATATGACATGGAATACATGCCAATTGTGAACATGCTGCATGCACCCAGTCAGCTGAGAGAACGCGGAAAGGTTATTGCTTTGGCAGCGTGTTCACTGCGGGTAAGATGGAGAAAAGGAAGAAAGCATCAGCAGGAGGAGTGAAACTGTCTGCCCCTCCACAGGCTCCTTTCTCTTCCGAACCGGTTGGCAATGCGCATGGATGCCATGATAGTTGCTATTCGACTTCCTCCCACCCTGCCAAGTATTGAGGACAGCAAAAGCTTACTCAATCCATACCCCACATCTTCACTTACGTTGGCAACACTGTGCATATGTGAAAAATGTCTGCCTTTTGAAGCTATCAATATTATTTCACTTCAAAAATACATGTGATTTTGAAACAGAAATGATTAAATACGGTGATTAAAATGTATATTTTAATGGTCTTAAAATAATTGATAATTTAAAACCATGTCCTCTGATTTTGCAGTACACAGTAGGGCTTGGTGCTTATGCATTATTTGACAACAAATGGTGTCGAATTGGCAGTTCCAGGATATCAGTTCAGAAGACGTGTCTACTGAATGAATTAATTTTAATTCTCTGATCTCCCTACAAAAACGAACAAATGTGAACTTCATGCTTGGTAATACAAATTCACTCAATGTTCAACAATTTTTGGTGACAAGAGGAAGTCAAATAGACCCTTTGGTGGGGNGGGGGGGGGGGGGGGAAATCATTTAAAGGTCAGGATTCCTGTCCTTTTATATATTTTTGGTATCCTAGCAGCCTACTTGCAACCTTAAAAAATTGTGTTGGCTTTACACCTGATATGATTAACACAAACTGTACAGGAAAACTTGTTCTTTACATGTAAAAGAATAAATTTTTGCAAAGAATAATTACTGTTAAAATTTATTGTGTACCATTTCAGGCAAAATCGTTTGCTCTGAAATGCTAAACTGTTGATAGGTGTAACTATTTTATAAGTTACGGATAATCTTGAAAAACTTTCTGCGATCTGGGCTAGAGTAGGAAACATGTAATGGCACAGTGATGTAATGGATTACCGCCACATACTCCGTGACTGCAGTGATCTTGTTAGAGGTCAGACTCGGCGGAGCACTTGATCGCTCTGTGTTTTGGTGCGTTTGACAGGATAACTGTGCAATATTAAGAACTGAGATCACATGATTGGTTTTATTTAAAGTCTCATATACAAAACAATTGTTGTGTGAAATCTTAATGGACAATGCAACATTTGATAAACAATAAAAGTGGATAATTGATCATTATTTATATAGGAATTCCGCCAGTACCAATGACAATTTTCAGTAGATACAGTTTCTTGGTACAAAAATTTTCAGCATATAGGGAATCCACTGTATTGCCGTATTTACCCTAATATGTATAGCACAACATTGAAAATTAATGTAATCCAGCAAGATTACTTACTGTATTTACCCATGTACCATCTGCCCCCATGTAAAACCCACACCTTTTAAATATCTTCCTAGAAAACAATTATTTTAATACACGTACACAGTATTAAGTTTTAAGGAATTGTTTCAATGCATGTGTTGCACAAGTTATACATATATTACCAACAAATTGTGGCATGAGTTACACTATATTTACTTTATAGATATATTACCAACAAATTGTGGCATGAGTTACATTATATTTACTCATGGTTGTTGAGAGGTGTTGGGGGAACTGGCATCTCGGAAATAGGATGAGCATTGTATTTGCAATTTACGTTGTTTTGTCACCCAGAAACGTGCCTGCCAGAAAATTGATAATATGTATGTGCAAAAAGCCAAAAACTGTCACTCATTGGGTACAGTATGAGCACGATACAAATAGATAAGCTATTTGAATATAATGTTACCAGAGCGGTCGGGGAATAGTAATGTGGACGTTGTCTGGCGACTATGTTAAGAAAATTCATAATATTACACAATATTCCTATTTGGAATATAATGGGCGTCAGCTCACTGGGTGAGCACGAAGTCACAGTTCTCAGGATCGTAGGCCGAACGACTACGTGGCTGTATCCCCCGACACACACAGTACAAATTTACAGGAAAACGTAATATATAGCCGAGGTATTCAGGCTCCCCAGCCCACCTTAGTAGTAGTACATTTTACCTTATAAATGAAGGATGCCTCCTTGAGGCGTCGATGACTTCCTGGATAGGGTCAGGACCCGAAATACACCACTAAATGAGAACTCACAAGTTTCGGTTAACTCAAGTAAATTGTAATGTCGAATAGTGTACAGTTACATGTATACAATGCAAATTAAAGTGGAACTGATTCACAAGGCCTACCAGCGGCCATTACTGTACAAAAAGGCCAAGGATGGCGCAAAAATTTACAATAGTAATTAAACCCCTGGGGTCGGTAAATTGAGCTGACGGAGGGATGCTGTGAACGCGGGGAAGACTGTTGTTGGTAAAGTAAATAAATAAGTTCCAGTAAATTATGTTAACCTATTGCAGTTAAGTGTTCAGAACAAAGTATGAAAGTCCCCTGCGACGCGCCGCACATGCAGCCCTTAAGATCTGTGGAATCAGACTGTTGGGGGTAGCGCGGGTGAACCGCGTCCTCGTCGAGAGCTCACGCCATTCCACGAGGTATCTTACTTTACTGACCTCGTTACATAAACACGTAAAACATACAGACAATAGAACCCTTCAACGTTCGGAATGGACATCCCTTAGCTTGAGGAGAGTTCAGAGTTCTTTCTTAATCACTAATTTAAATACAAAACATGATAATGTGGTGCCTTGCAGAGCACGTGGAAAATTTATGTCTGTTAAGTTTTGGGGCACTCTACGACCGGAACAGTCAGGTTGAAAGAAAGACTAATTATTTCCCACGTCACTAATTGGCTTGATTAGACAAACAATTGCACTCTGAAAATTATGTAGAACACTTCAAATACCCTAGCCTTACTACTTTACACCTCATCAAAGATGCACGTAGCGTACATTTATTCTGTGATTACTTTGCAATCCCCTTAGGGGCGAATTTCACGAACATTTGTCCGTGGGCGATAAATTCCAATGCTATTTAATATGGATTCTAACACTTGATTCCTATCCTAATTACACAGATCTCTCTAGGGACACCACAGGCACTTGGTTGGATCACTCTGTGGTATTGTGTCATGACCCGTTCCCAAGTGAATGATGTGGACACACATCGGGACGCACGACGTGCGTGTTCCGCAGGCCGCACTGTGCAGCGACTGTGGGCCGATGACGTGATGACAGTGGCAGTGCCAGATCACGCAGGAGTGGTCCACGTCAAATATAAAGGGCGACTTATCTCATGGCAAGTCACACATTTAGCACAAATATGTATATAAATACTGTAAACATGCCATTATTTTTTCTAATATAATTACTGTTTAAAAAGTTACTTGACTGGAAACGACGAACAACCTTAAGAAAAACTTCAAATCAAGAGTGCTAACCTGCTAGGCATGCCACATGCTAACTGTCCTGCTTGGAAGCCATGCTCTCACTCTCCCTCCAGTAACAAATATTGCTTTGTTTATACAAACGTCACAAAACTGAAACCATCCTTACCGCAGTCATCCACTTGGCACGAGAGAAAAGCTATGTTATGATGAACCTGACTATATCCTGTCCTGTATCTTTCTCAAAAACCTTAATCTCCATTTAAGACCCACACCCCTATTCTTCAAATTTGATTCTGAGAATAAATATGCATGTGAAATATGGGTAAATACTGTAATCTTGGCACCTAAATAAAGGTTTAACTTTACAAAAATACAGCATATACTAAATCTCAAATGTACTTTCCTTGTCCAAGCCTATAATTTTCTAGCAATAAAAATTGTCTGTTAATGTTTTTAAAATTTGGTTTATGTAACTTCTAGTGTAATGAAACGTATGTCTAGCCAAAAAACATTGACAATGACTTGCTACAAATGAAGCAAAATCATTGACCTCAAAAATTTTGTCTGCTAAAATAAAATGACATAGGTATAGATTTTTTTAAATGAAAATTGGGATAAAATGTAGTCATTTGAGTAAATATGCACATACCATTTAAGTGAGAATGAAACATGGCTACAGTGTGAAGAGATAAAATGGCTACAGTGTGAAGAGATAAATAGTTTTGTATGTGCGATTTGTGATCAACAAAGCAATATTAATGGAAAAAAACTCAAAATAAAAATTCCACCATACCAACATATAGAGGAAACACTAAAGTACATTAAAATAATTTATTAAACAAGCTCTTGAGTTGAAATGCTCCTGAAAATTCACACTCTCCCACACATGCACAAATGTGTACTACTACAGAATTACACTACAACAAGTAGATTTAATTATGAACACATGGCTTTAAAATGCACCTGACACGGATGTGAAGGTTTTGGGTTGCCATCACAGCCTGTCTGAACAACGTGACGTTCCAGATGGTACTTCCGACTAAACTGCCTGTTGCAGCGATTGCACGAGTATGGCTTCAAACCTGTGCATACACAAATACAGTTGTGTGTCACGTCATTAAAACTTTCAGTACACACTTAAAAGAAGAAACAAACAGTCTGTTGTACATATCTATATATAATTACCACATTAATAGGATTTTAATGTAATGAGAAGGATGAACTGCCCCATACCTTTAATTCTTACACATTACATTCAAAATGGAGTCACTACTTTGATATAATAACTAAGTATAATATTTTGTGTTTATTTTCTCTACCAATATTTTATATTAAATACAGTAGAAAGTCGATTATCCAGACTAATAGGGAACAAAGGTATTTTGGCTAATCGAAAATCCGGATAACGGAAATACGTTGGAAATGAAGCTAAAAGAAATTGTAAACTTATCCAAAACAGAAACTGTACATAACATAAAATAATTAAATCAGTTAACAAGTAACCACCCCTTTCCGGATGTGTTTACTGTGATCACCACGTGAAAGAGCACATCACAAGAGCCAACACAAGTGCCTGTCTCACTTCCGCAGGTAAGGGAAACACGGTGACGAAAGAGACTTTCCTGTTTTATCTATTCTTTTTATTTTTAAAATGAGTCTGGATTGTTGGTTGTCCGTGTAACCGACGTTCGGATAATCAACTTTCTACTGTATTTTCAAATCTTATTAATACCCTCGCATAATTATGAAATAGCCTTAACTAAATCATTTCCAAGAATCTAATTTTGATCACAAAATTAACAGAAAATGTAGGCATGTTACATTATGTATGTTCTGTATGCATTTTATGTATTGTATATATATGCATGGTACATATTGTATCTATGTATGGCATGTATTGTATCTATGTATTGACGCGTAATGTCTGTGATTGACGGGGAAGTCACGGTAGGGCTATTTTTAGGTGTTTCGATCAGAGACACGGCTGGCTGTCAAGATTGACTTATGGTTTGTTCACTGGAGCCCGTCCGGTATACAACCTGGGGCACATGGTACAAAGTCTGGAGTGTGTCGAATGTCCTTACGTATTACCGGCCTACCACCACAACTGGTTTGCCTGGGGTACCTCCTGGCTCTGCTTCAGCTGGGGTTGACTTCTGCTGGAGATATGCCTAAGCTCGGGGCAAAGGTGATGCTGCAGCGAGTGATGCAGGTAGACACTCGAGGAGGGCTGCTGGCTCGGTTGTGGTGCACCACGGATTTGCGAGACCCAGTGGTAAGTTGATTCCTCGGCGGAGGGTGACGATGACGGGATGTGGTTCTCGGGCGGTCTTGAATGGGGGCTTAAATAAGGAGAACGAGGGAGCTGGGAGGTGAGGCATCTCCAACTGTCGGGCGGCTTGAGCTCATTCCCGGGGGGTTATGCTGCAAAGTGCAGTTGGGACTGGGTTACAGCCCAAGTTAAGCTTGGAGTTGTTGCCTTTCTTTTCTAATATGCAACCTGGTACCACTCCCACAGGTGTAAGACATGTATGTAGGTTCTACGGTCGGCCACGCAAGAGAGAAGCAAGCGACAAAGTACCCAATCTAAGTATTGAGCCAAGCAAAGGCCCAAGTCCACCAGAATCGTACCCAAGTACTCTAAAACTGGTGACAGTTCAACGCGGTTGTAAGAGTGGTGGGTTTACCCTGGGAGTCAGACAATGACGTGCGTGCAGACTAAAGGGGCCAGACCTCCAGACACAGTCTCTCACTCTTTCCCGTAACAATTCAGCAAGGTGAACGAGAGAATGGACTGGACTGACTGACTGACTGACTGACTGACTAACCGCTTTGTGGTTGTGATCTAATGGTTTGGGGCTCTACCGTACTGCACACCAGGTGCACAGTATGGGTGACTGTCTAATGTGTGTTGTTTTGACGTACGAGACCCTTGTTAAGGGAGCTTGCAGTCCTACAATAGATTCGGAAAATAGGTTGGCAACGCAGCAGTCTCCTGCTCTTCCCTGGTGGGCTGACGTCTACGGAAGTTGGAGTTACAGTTATCCTAAGCAATGAGTACTCTGAAGTTAATAGAAGACGTATTTATTCCGAAAGGAATAACACGGTGGTCCATACTAACTCCTAATTTACCAAAAACTGTAACTGAAATTAACCTACGCAAACCAGGTGAAGGGGACTTGGGTCCGAACTAACAAAGCAGATGCGGCTAGGTAGCTATGATACTGGCTAACCCTAAGGGCCTATTCACAATGCGCAGTCGGCAGTCGAATGCAATTCACAATGTGCAGTCCATGATTTTGAAGTATTGTTTGTAAACATTGCTAGTTTAGTTTTGGAATAAAGAAACACTGGGAAAACGATCTTCTAGCCCCATAATATCCATACACCAAACCCAACTGGAAAGTAACAACTGAATTTTAAGCTAAATTTTGTAAATTACCAAACATAATGTTAATTAAATATTTTAGGGTTATGTACCGGTACTTAACACAACTTGAGACTATCTGTTTGTACAGGTAAATAATGGACAATGATGGTATATTTGTGTTGGCATCTGATGTATCAGTACTTTCGCTGATTTATCACCTTTCATTATTACATTTAATATCTACTAAAGTCAACACGCACGCTATCAAAATACAAATAATAAACAGTCCTGCAAAAAATATTTGTTTACATCATGTGATCGCGAGCACGGCATCTGATTGGTTGGAAATTTTTGGGAGTCGGCAGTCGAGCAGTCGAAGATGAAGATGAACCATCTCCGACTGCCCGACTGCTGACTGCCCGACTGCCGACTGCACGTTGTGAATATGTGTATTTGAACCAAGCAACTCATCTCTGACTGCCGACTGCGGACTGCGCATTGTGAATAGGCCATAACTAACTCGGTACTTGTTGTACAGAAGGGACTCGGGTACCACTACCAGAAGGGTGGTGGGTGTAGAAAAAGGGGGTTGACTTCTTCGGGGGCTTCTGGTGAGGTCTTGAAGAGTGTCTGGTAGGTCGCGAAGACGTTGGTTTTAGCAGAGAGCTCCAGCACTGGAAGTGGTGAAGCGAACTGCTGAGAATGAACTCCTGTTCTGCAGCTGTGCACAGACATACATTCCACCTGCCCGCAGGCTCCCTGGGGTGCAGGGGTGGCGGAATGATCTCCTCTTCCCGTCGATGGAGCTGCACTTTCCGATGCCATCTCTCAGTCTGTGGGAAAGCATGCGTATCTGTCATGTGGGGTTGCATCTGCGGCATGAACTTAGGTGCTTAGCTGGCATGCTAGACTGGCTTCTATCACACGAGAAGGGTTGGCGTGACGTCTGATAATAAGGCGAACTTTGTTCGTGAAGTCCCCTGCATCTAAGGGTGTGCTGATAGACTAGATGCTAGTTGTTTGATGTTCACACCCCACCTGGATTACATGATTCTATGAGCAGATGAGGCAAAGCCGTGTTTATATTTACTTATCAAAGAGCATCACGCGTCAGTATGTACAGTATTTATTTTATCTATGTATGGTATGGATTGTAACTATATATGGTATGGATTATATCTATGTATGGTATAGAATGTATTTATGTATGTATGGTACATATTGTATCTATATATGTATGTATGGTAAGTATTGTTTTTGTGCATGTTTGTTATAAAGAATGTATTATTTATCTTGACCACCCACAATAACTCCGTACCAAAGCTCCAAATAGAAAATTGTTTCAAAAAACGGTTGTATAACTGGAAGGGGAAAATAACACCGCTGGGGAGTCAGCCTTATAGCATTATTTATTCGTGAGATACGAGTACTAATATCAATATTTTAAACGGCACCATGTATCTATTCGTAAATATTTTAATGAAGCTCGTCCAGACCTATCCAAAAATGTATCACAATGTACCAGTCGAATAAACAGATTATTAAAATATGCCACAGATATTGGGACTCACAAGGGATCATGAAGACCCGTTACGTGATGCCTTGCGGCACGATTGCGCTGCATGGTACAGTACAGTATGACTTTGACACTATGCATTTGATTTAGAGGTGATGTAAACAATGTAGGTACCCAAGACATGCAAACCCCATTCAACAGCAGTGGCGCTTAGGGGAAACAAAGAAACACACATGACGTGACAACTACTCAATCAGTCATCTATGTGCAGTCAAATGCAGTACACTGCAAGGTGAGAGTAGTAACAGAAACGTACTCCAATAATGGGAAGGCAGAAATACTGCTCATCTATGGAGAATGTAAGTTAGTAGATGAATGTGTTTGTATTATTTGACACTACTGTGTAGTACGTTCAAGTGAGTTGTACTCAAACACACATAAACAGTTCTGTTAATACCATTATCGATAGCTTGGTTTGCTCACACATCATAATGCTAGTCAGGCGGAGCAACTCTACAGAGGGCAATACCCTGACAAGACCCCACCGTCCAGATTGATGTTTTCCAGTCACGTTGGAAAGCTTCATGTCAAGGGCAGTATGAACCCACAGCAATGCAATTGTCGTATATCTTGCACAGATGAAGCTACTGTTCTCACTGATGTAGCAGTTAATCCACATGTCAGCACACGCCAACTTGAAACAGACATTGGCATTCCGAAAACGAGTGCACATCACATTTTTAAGCGTAATACGTTCCACCCCTATCATGTACACTTACAACATGAATTGCACGAGAATGATTTCCAGAATCGTGTAGAGTTCTGCCAATGGGCACAGCATCAAATGATCGCCAACACGAACCTTTCTTCGGATGTTCCTTTAACCGATGAATCGTCTTTCTCCAACTCAGGCCAAGTGAATACGAGGCACATGCAATATTGGGCCGTCGAAAACCCATGATGGCTTTGACAGGTGGACTGTCATTATCAATGGAGAGTTGTCTGGTATGGGATGGTTGATAATAAGGTTATCCTAACTAATATTATAAATGCGAAAGTGTGATTGTTTGTTTGTCCTTCTTTCACGTCGCAACGAAGCAATGGATTCATGTGATTTTTTGCAGAGATAGTTGGAGGGCCGAGAAGTGACATAGGCTACTTTTTATCCCGAGAAAATATCTCATTCCCTGTGGGAAATTCTTATTGGAAAATGAAAAAGCACACAAACGGAATAACAATGCAACGTCGCAACTGAGCTACAGATCTACTTAATTTCTTGCACAGAAATAGTTGGAGGGCTGAAAGGTGATATTGGCTAATTTTTATCGCTAGAAAATATCTCAAAAAATTACAAGCAATAAATGTGAATCAAGTCGGGAAAAAAATTTGCAGCCAGCGTGCTCTCTTGCAATACGCTGTCTAAACCGTTAAAGATGGAACAATATCATGTAGTAAAGAATTTTGTACAATAAAAAGACTTAAAAAAAAACTCTGTGGTAGTATATATCTATTTATAACAAAGAAATACTAATAAGCGTTTTTGCCATTTAATTCACCAAGACGTTGAGTTTTATAATATGTATAGAGTATAGAAGATTAACACTAAGTAAAATTAAACTTTATTTTTAAAAAAACCTTAACAAAAATTTTGTAGTCTACATAAGCGGAGCAGCGGGCACAGCTAGTAGGACCATATTTTGTGAATGGTAACAGTAATTGCAGGGAGTACGCCACCTTAATAAAAACAAGTCTTCCTGATCTTCTGGAGGAGATACCTATAAGGACCAGAATGATAATTTGGTACCAGCACAATGGATGCCCAGCACACAATGCAGTGTATGCACGTCGTGTTCTGGACCAAAAATATCCTGGTAAGAAGGTTGGACGTGGAGGAACAGTTCTGTTGCCTGCTCTGTCTCCTGACCTTAACCCCCTGGACTTTATTTCTTTGGGGTTACCTCAAAGGCAGTGTCTATCTAGATATTCCAACAACTCCAGAGAGAAACGTATTGTGCGGGCATGTAATGCTCTTCAGCAGGTAACACTGGAGGAATCAGTGTTGTCATTCATCCAGCGACTGAACTTGTTTATCGCTGCCAATGATCACCCCTTTGAACATCTAATATGAATGTTCTACTCCTCGCTGTACCCACATGGATAGTACGAATACTACAAAGGGGTGGCAGAGATCCCACTTTTTGTGTCATATTTAATGTTTATGTTATGAAAGTGTACATTGTGCTAGATGTTTACATGGTCATGACAAGCTTTACTGAACGTCTGACCGATAGATACATGGCGCCATTTAAAAAACTGATGTTAGTACTCGTATCTCACTAATAAATAATACTACTATAATGCTGACTCTCAAGCAGTATTATTTCCCACTTCCTGTTATACAATTTTTATATGAAACACTTTTTTATTTGGAGCCTTGGTACAGAGTTGTTGTGGATGGTCAAGATAAATGGGACATTATGTATGATTATATGTATGGTATGTATTGTACGTATGTATTTTACGTTATGTATGGTATGTACAACATGTTATGGTATGTACGGCATGTATGTTGTACTCATATGTATGTTATGTGTGTATGGATTTATCAGTGGACTGATGAAGGTATAATGAATAAATGAATGGATTAATGGTTGAATTAATGAATAGATCAATGGGTGGATTGTATGGTTCAATGGCTGGATGAAAGGATCAATGAATAGATGAATGGATCAATGAATGTATGGATCAGAGGATGAATGGATCAATGAATGTATGGATCAGAGGATGTATGAATCAGTAAGTGGATGGACAAACGAATGGATGGGGAATGGCTGGATGTATGTTTAAATGAATTACAAAAGAATGAAGACAAATAACTATGTGATTGATGTCTTTGTAAACAGCCAACACCAGTTTTATTTTTTAAATCTTATTGTTGTAATAAGTATAAACACTTGTAATGTTTTGTATTTCATTTGCATGTAAAAAAATTCTGAACACACTTTGTGAAAGGAGTACGAATGTTTTTTTTCCTTTTGGGGACTCAATCTTGTTTTGCTAATGTTAGAATTTAGGAGCAGATAAACTTGTGATGGAAATCCAATCTACTTCCCTTGAGAATCTTCTGCATTGTGGGTTAGCAACTGGCGAGACTGAAGGTCTTTTTTTTTTAACAGTAGGCTTCTGAAAATCACCTTTAATGCAGAGGGGGCTTTACGGTCACAGTATTTTTTGTCCTTAGGTGTTCACCAGTTGTTGTCAGGACTATGGTCCAAACAGGATGATAAAACTGTACTCCAAAATAAGTGTTCAATACCTTTAGTCTTAAAGAGTGACATGGCTGCTTCTAGGTCGAAAAATTTCAATACTGATGGAATAAAGGCTGCAGCTACAGGTTCTCTGCTGAGAAGTGCTGTATTTTACTAAACTATGCTGAATGTTAATACTGTCTTTGCAACAAAACATTGTGATAAATAAGCAACCTGTAATAACTGTAGTACACAAATATAGCTAGTTTAAACAAAAAAATAAGAAACTAAAGTCCAATGTTGACAAACTTCTGGGGAAAAAACTATGGGGTTCCAGCAAAATTGTTACTAGCGTCAAGTGTACACTGATTAATTTTATGAAAATAAATGACATTCCGATTTATTGTAATCATGTTCAATTTCTTTAAAATGCTGCAGTAAGTTCCGCTTTCTCATTTCATTTGAATTATCTAAACTCCAAAAATAAGTCTGCATACAATATGCGTGCATTTACACCCCAAATATGAAATAAATGGAAATGGAAAATGAAATTCAGGAACCAGAACATGTTAAACTAGGAAAATCTGAACACATTCTAACACAACAATGTATGACACTAATATAACTGAAAGGTATAAACACATGCCATTTACTTTTATTTCCCCAACTTAGCTAAATTGTAGGAAAAATAACAATAAAAAGTAAAAAGTTTCGAATTTTGAATTCTTTTAGAATCAGGCTAAACATCAGAACAAGTAGAAGAGATACCACAATCAATCATTATGAAACAGAACATGGCAAATACTAGCTTCCACTGCTTACCTGTGTGGGTGTAAATGTGACGAGCTAAAGTGCCCTTGTCAGGGCAACGAGCCCCACATTCTGGGCACTCGTACGTATCCCCTTCGAAGTGTATGACTCGCCGATGCCTTTCCAAGCTGGACTTCAGTTTGAAGAACTTTGCGCAGTCCATGCACTCAAACTCTCCCCCCTGTCATTGAAACATACCCACCATGGTTGCAGCAAACAAAGTGCTAATATCATAATCAGCCATTAAGAGAGACACCCCCATACACACAAACACTGCATATTATTTTAAGATTAAAAACCAAGTCTCATGTCAATCTCCAAATTTTTTTTGGAAAACAACAGCATGCATGTTGGTCTCACCTATAGAACAAATATGCAAAGGTATTGCGCTTTTATATGATGTTCAACTCCACAAAATGGAGATAGAACACTTTGCTGTACAAGCAAATATAATTTCTTAATACAGCAATGACTAGAGCCAATATTTTAAGGTATTATGACATTTTAGTGAAAGTCTGGATTTAGCTCTTATCATAACATATTTATTATGAGTAAATTAATATTTTCTTAATAAATTCAGTTAAATCAACTACTGTAAATAATAATTAATTGATACAAAATTGTACGGTTTAATTTTTGTAGAACAATTTAGTTTTGAAAACTGAGGTTAAGGGGTGGGTGGGCTTGTGTGTGTATTTCATTTACGGTTTCTTCGGATGTTTTGAAATGAACCCTTGAAAAATCACCCCTAGGCGTAACATATCAACCTGTTTTTTCAATAACTTGTATACCATAAATATATAAAACACTGTGATTAATTTTAACGTACTGTATTCTTGAATAAAGTAAACTTCAACTTAGTATCTTCTAGAACTTGTCATATTTATATTGTATTAAATACGAATTAAAAACAGTGTGAGCAGCAATGTGTTGGCAACAGCTAGTAAGAAATAGTCCACAGTTAAAATATTATTTTAACCAAGTTAATTGGTATGCTATTTGTAAAATAAATGTTGTCTATTGATTTATTTGAATTTTTAGGTAGCACTGTAGAAAACATATTTCATTGTTACAGTTAAAAATATCAGCGCAAATTACGAAGCGTAGGCCCTAGTGACATGGTGTTTTTTTTGTCAGAGGGAGGAAGAAAATTCAATAGGGGGAGCGGAGCTTATCACTCTCCTTTTTTCTCTCTATATCTTTCTCTCTCTCTGAAAGTTTCGCACCGGCTTAAGTAGCAGGAAAATTATACATGTTTTAAATTTTAGCATATTTCATACTTATTACAGCAAAAATAATGATTTTTGAATTTGTAATTTACGATTGAAACAAGATTTTATTTTTTGAGTAATTATAATATATTTAGATGTGATGGCAGGACAATTGTAAATACGAAGTTGGCAAAAGTGGCGACTGGCGATGCCGGCATGACATGGCGTGTTTCTGAAAGAAGCATCACGTTCGTACTGTTTTTTAAACCTTCCTAGGCAAGTTACGATAATGTGATGAATATGTTTTTCCACGGCAGGAATAAATATACTATAATGTGCGTCGAGACAGCTGTGTGTGTGAAAGAGTGTGTTGCCATTACATTATGTTGGAGCAGTGTGTGCGTGATTGAAAATATTGGACGTGTGAAATTTATACGTGTTAACCATGAACTGTTTTTAAGATGAAATTAATTGTTTGTAAGTCACGTCTGTTTATCACAACATTGTAACCTTGCCCTCTGTGTTTGAAACACAAATACGCTAACGTGCTTACCTTTCTGTGATTTGAATGTTTGCACAACCCCAACATAATACTATGCTTGTTGCTATGTACAAAAAATAAGCAACACGAGTTGCGTGCTATAATTTACTGTGTCTTTTCGTTGGACTGGTATGCTCTTTCGTTTTCATTATTATTCCAACTGAGGCCATCCTTTTAATGAAATAACCCAACACATATCAATAACATGAGGTTAAATACTACAGTTTTTTTCCCCGAAGTTATAACAGGGTTAAACAAAGACACTGCAAAATATGTTAACAATACAAAATTAAAAAACGTAAGAACTATTGTTAACATAATACTTTCTTAAAAAGTCATAAAGTTGACCTAAATATGGTTACAGGCCTAAATTGTGAACATTCGTACAAAATGGTTTCTGAAATATGACTAAATTCTTTCAACAGCTGAATACAGTAAACAAGCATTTGACAGTTAAAATGTGTTTACATGGCCGTGTTTATCGGAAGGATATGTAATAGGTAACCAAAAATAGAACTTTAGCAGGGCTTCAGAAAAGTGGGAAGTAACCGTGAATGACACTGACACAGACACAACACACA